>JABJVR010015577.1:22358-46209 GCA_025773905.1 Chitala chitala | reverse complement strand
GTAAGTGAATGAGGTACATAAACACAATGTCGTGTGCTAACAGAATGAGGTGCATAAAGACAGGCTGGAGTGCTAACAGAATGAGGTGCATAAAGACAGGCTGGAGTGCTAACAGAATGAGGTTCATAAAGACAGGCTGGAGTGCTAACAGAATGAGGTGCATAAAGACAGGCTGGAGTGCTAACAGAATGAGGTCTGTAGGTATTGACTCTGCAGACAGTTGGCATCGTTCTGCACCAGCATCATACAGGTACCAATCGCAAACAGAAAAGGTGAGGCAGTTCTCAAAGTAACACACAAAGACAATTTCAGTTTGCTTGCATTAGTCAGATCTAAAGCTAAGAGCTCGTATGGAGGGGCAGACACAAGCTCTCCTTTAAAACAATGGCCACGCTATGCTTGCTATACTCTTGAGACTGCAACAAAAGCTCTTAAGCAAATGCACTCTGTTCTGTTTATTGCATCAGTCTCACATGAAGGAAGACGAAATGCCTCTCTATTTACTCGAAAACGCTGCCTGAGAGCAGACAAACCATCAAAGGCGGAACAGGCCAAACCAAACCTGGGCCGCGTACAGCCCGCCATATTCTGTTTGGGTTGAGATTCCTTGCCAGCTTGGAGTCATATTCTGCCTGCTGGAGCATGTTGGTTTACAGGGGGGTTGGTAAACTGGGGTGTCTTCTCCTGTGACTCCGTGGCCAAGGGAGCCACAGAATTCTGTGGCTCTCTGAAAGACGTTAGCAAGCAAACAGCAGTAAGGGTGATTTGGTAACTGGATCTGAGCCATGCCATTTCATATAATGGCTTCATAATAATGAAGGAAAACCTACAAAGAAAGTGAAACTGGGCAAAAAAATATAATAAAATAAAATTAAATAAAATAAAAGGGCAGAACAAATAGTTTGAAATGGTTCAACAGGTACAACAACAAAATTTGCACCTTCTTCTTCAGCTAAGAAACTGAAGATGTAATTCACTCCTGTACCGACGTCTTCGTCCGTCTCAGAACGTTGGAGTTTCACATAATGAGAACAAACAGATTCCCCAACAGCTGCCTCTGCAGCCAGTAAAAATTGAATGTTCACATCTGTATCTCAAAACATTTGCTTTAGTGCTTGAGGGCTAATTCGCAATTCATCACTGCGCATCCAAATTTATTTCCCAAAGCATAGAGCACAGTTGTCAAAATTGTAGACATTATTTCTTGTTATTCATTAAAACTTCTGCATGATTTAGTCTGGAACTTCACATCACATCAAACATTACTTGTTCTTTTGTCAAATACATTACATGTCACACAACATTTTGCTTGAAAAGGTATTGCCAATCAAGGACCATCCGTTTGTGTTTGAAAGATCACCTGTGACAATAATTGTTCACATATTTATCACTATGTACATATGTGTGCATCCATAAATGTCAAAAATACTACAGAAAATCTTAAATCTTGAAGCTACCAGTCAGGTGCCAAACATTCCACATACCCCCAGCACCTGCACAGACAGAAGGGGGCCCATATAGAAGACTGGACAAAAGTTTCAGTGAGGTGACAAACATTAATTGCTGGATGCTCTTTGGACACTTTAACTTTGAACTTGTGAACATAACTACTGCTTTAAATGTAATTTCTGATACAAGCCAAATACGCCTTCACAAACATTTCAAAGCTCTGGTTCCTTCAGCAAGGTATGTACATCGCTAAGGAGTCTTTGTTTTCACAAATATCTGACTGAAAGAGGTCGAGAACTTAAATTTAAATAGGTGAATGAACGCTGATTTGACTAATTTAATTAATTAATTAAATAGGGACACTGCACAATACATATATTGCACAGACCAGAGATAGCTAAGAGCTAATTTTCATCTGTGTTCCCTGTGCAGAGGCAAAATGACAGCAGATAACTGCATCCAGCAGCCCATAAATCACCCATATTCAAACAAATAAATATAACATCCCAACAATAACCCCGAAAAGCTTAACCTTAAAAATCTATTTTAATTTTTCTCCATTTTGACTACTAATATTAAAAGCTGCTTATTAAAAGTGGCTTAACTGTATATAAAAATATATTTAGGCAACTACATTGGTATTATAAAGATATTGCAATTATAAAATGTAAATTCAATTGTATTTCAACATGTACTAACTTATTTTCATTGGAAAGTAGTCTAGAAAATTTCTATTACCTCCCTGTGTTACAGAAATCAGATTTATCATCATATATGCATCAGTAATTTAAAAAAATGTGGTGGTTTTAAAACAGACGTTCCGACATTTCAGTACTGCGTACTCAATCGCTATGTAGGAGCTGGGCGGACAGACTCGTGGAAGGGCTCGCCCTGCTGGCCACATCTGGAATAGTTCCAGTTCATCCCTGCAGCTGGATTCGTTCCAGCGTGAAAAAAAAGTGTCACTCATTAAGAGGAACCTTTCGGAGATCTGGCGGTTCACTTCGCCGAGGGAGGCGAGTCAGTATATAGGTTCATCGCAAGAACGACTTTGCTGCCAGTGGGACTAAGACGAAGGCAGAGAGGAGGACCTCTTTTTGGTACTTTCTCGTTCCTGTGCGTTCCGTGCGTTAAGCCTGTTTTTGACTGGAATTAAGTACTGTGCACAGTAAGATTTTTGATTATACTCGCAACCCAAGTTTGCTGCGTACGTGTAACGCTGAGGTCGCTCGGCGTTCAGTATCGTGGTGTGAAAATATTGCTTCGGGGAAGGTGATTTTTTAATTTACTGCCTTCCGTAGCGATCTCAGAGTTGAAGGCAGCAGGTCATCTTAGAGACCTGTCATTCGCGTTGATTGGTCACGTTTAATTTATTTTACCATTCTTTCTTGTAACTCTAGACGTTATATTTAAAGCATCAGAAATTGCCTAAACAGCTGTGCTGAGCTGAATTTATTTGTCTACATTACAGAACAAAAGCAGGCGTTTTAAAGTTCTGCAGTTCTTGCAACTTAAGAAAACATAAAATACTGCTTGTACGTTTTAAACTGCACAGTTTATGATGCTGTCAAATCCTTCTTTTACAGATCCGTTTCCGGATTAGACGTTTGGAAATTATTGGTCTCAAGAATTTGTTTGACGCGCTCTGAAACTACGAAAACTTTTCTTACCATCGACTCGGTCAGATTGCGTGGAGGGGGGGAGTTTCGCCTGTGTTTTGCATCGAGCTGTCCCAGAAATGGTGGGGCACCTACACTTGCAAGCTATGGATGACAGTCTGAAAGGAAAGAACCGGGAAGGTTTGCTCGACAGTCCGGATTCCGGGCTCCCACCAAGTCCAAGCCCGCCGTTCTATTCTCTGTCCCCGGCTCTGTTGGAGTCGCGCTCCGGGAGCTGCGCTACTCCGGCCGAACCCCTTGGACACTGTAGGAAGGAGACCAGAGAGGGCAAACTGGTAAGCCAGCATCTCACTCAGACATCGTTTCATGTGCCTGTAAACAGCAACATCTTCGTGGGATTTACAGTAGATTTGTGTGAGTGTGTGTGTGTGTGAGTGAGTGTGTGTGTCTGCGCGCGCGCACGCGTGTGTATTTCATTGTTACATTGTAACGCGTTGTTGTGACGGCCAGACAGAGGTCACAGAGCTTTGAGAAGAAGACAAGGATGGGACAGATCGGCAAATGAGCAACAACTGAAGTCGGACCACAGAAAGGGACTCTCAGCCCAGATGTAGGGCACGTTTCAGTAATTAAGTGTCGTTTTCGTTTGTTACCGCGTCACGATTGCGCAAGTTACACCCCAAAAGCCATCCAGCTAAACTGGGCCGTTATTACAAAACGTTTAATAGGCATAAACTCAATTCCACTTGAATGAACGCTGTAATTAGGAATATACGAGTATTCCCAAACCAGACTATATTCCCTTTCAACAAAAATTAACATTGACACCACCTTGCCTAACCGTTGAAAAGATCATCCAATGAACATTGCTTAATTATTAGTATTGCGTTTGAGATCCACTAATTACAGAATATAACACATAGTAAATATTGGTTTAATTAAAAAATAAATCAAAATCGTATAGCCTCGTCACATTAAAGCATTGAAACAGTGAGGTAAGGGGCAATGTGCGTGTTTGCCTATCTCCAGCAAGTGTAAAAAACAAAACATCAGGCTTTCATGCAAAACAGATTAAAAATAAATGTTCAAATTAGGAAAGCAGACATTGTGCATCCTACTCCAGTGTCCCTGCTTGTGTTGAAATTTGCTGTCTAGCAGAACCGAGGAGAGCTGAGTGATCCAAACTTTTTGTACTGATAATTTTTTAATGATGCTCCCTGTCGATAGGAAGGAAGAGTGGCGTTGTGACTGATCAGTCGTAGTTTTGTGACTGTTACAGTTAGGCTGTAGTGTGTAATCGTGAGAAAAACTGCAGTTTCTTAATAGTAAGAGAAAGCAATAATTCTGGCAAACAAACGTTATTGATTTCATGGTTACTTATTTAATGAGGTTTATGCGCGTTTTGCATTGTTCTGCTACACTTTTATCTCAAGGCTAACGCGGACTGATATTGTATTTATGTCATTATTTAAAAACATTATTTCTCCTGGTCTTATTATTGAAACATCAAGGAAGGAGGGTGCACACCTGATGATATAATTTAATTTTTAAGCCCCCATCTCACCCCCTTTAGGATAATAGGCAAGGAATTACAGATTATTATAAGAAATAGTAACATCAAATTCTATTTTATCTACAAGTGGAAATTTGGTAAATTGTGTCAGACTTAAAGCAGACACAGTCAGACTTAAAGCAGACACAGACAGACTTAAAGCGTTTTGTTTGGTATTTTCTCAAAGTTTGCAAATTACAGAAGATTAGGTCACATTGGAGTTTCAAATCCAAACCATTGAAGTAGAACCTTTTTTGGGAACCAATTCTTTATACTATGGAGCACACTTTTTTTTTTTTTTTTTGAAAGAGTAGTCGTCTGTGTGTTATGTTTACTTTTGCTTGACACTAATGCAGTATTTTAGGAGTCTGGTATATACTGTAAATACCAATTATGTTTTAGTTTACGATCTAAAATCCACTAATCCACTAAGCCAGATACTGGCAAAGTCATGCATAAAAACAGAGCATAGACACTATGCAAAGTGAATTGCTTTGTTTCATTCATCAGTTTTTGCTGTATCTTTGTAGTCTGTGATCACACAGGGATTGCATGATAGGTGCTTGGCAGTTAGCTCTATAGTTTATTAATTTGTAATAATTTGAGTTGTTGGAACTGGTCTCAATGAAATATGTTGACCACCACTAGATGACTACCGTGACTACCTGGGTGACTGGGCTGGATATGGGCTGATATGGACCACTGGACTGCTGTATATAACAGAGCTGCTGAAGCTCAGCAGCTCTACTTACCGCATGTACTGTGCTACCTGGCTCCCAGGGCCAAGTGAACCCATAACTATGGGAATGCAATTAGCCTGTGTCTAGCCCCTCCCACTTCTGTGACATCAGCAGCTGTTGGGACGCTGCTGATAAGTGTCGTAGTTTTAGGACGATGTGTGAAAGTAATTTATTTTGTATCCTGTATTATAGTTCAACAGGTGGAGCGATTCTGGTCACAACTCCAGTGCTCCAGCCAGTACACTACTTGATGTAAACAATGTAATCTCTGTGCACCCAAAGCAGTACATCCACCCAAACCTCCAACTCTGCTGGTTCAGTGTGAGCTCGGAGCAGGAAGACTGGAAAGGAGAGTAAAAATAAAGTACAATGCAGCTTTCAGGGAGCAAGATCACATCCTTCCTGGTGTTACCACAGGCTCCTGACCCTGCACCCATTCTCCTCTCCTGCCTTCCATCACGTACACTCATCCTGTATTTTTTGGAGCAAGTTCTCCAGACTCTCACTGCCTTGTGTAACCTAGTTTTTTCCTCTGTAAGTACTCTGATAAGCAGTCTTTCCCATGCTTTGCAGTAATCACAAACTTGGATGAAAGATCAAAGGATCCCCATAGTTTTTGTTCTCTCTCTTTCCTCTGAATTGTTATTTGCACGAAAAAAAATATCGTAATTGTCAGAGTGCCGACCCGGACTCTGGGTGACTCACACAGAAGGTGCAGCGCTTTGGCCCTGGTGTGCAGAAACACACCCTTTTTCAGGAAGCGAACGCCTTCAGCTGAGGCATGCCCAAATCGGCGTGTACGGGCGTCAGGTGGGCACGCACCCCCTCCCTTTCCTCAGCCCCACCAAAATGAGGCATCCTAAGAACCTGAGAGGTCCTGCCCTGCAGGTTTCAGGTTGTTTCTCTTTGTTGGGAAACCTGCAGCTCTGTTTTTACCGCTGTTTCAGATACAGAAATCGTTTTGCAGTTTTCGTTCAGCCGAATTAGCTTTGTGCAGTTTTGTGTCTTGCACACGTGCCCATGCACGCACACACGCGCACTCTGTTAGCCAGCTTCACATCAGTGAATGTGTGCTCCACATTTTTCTTGACTCGCTGTATTTCACAGGGGCTACATTGTAAGTTAGGCTCTTTAGTTTAACCCCCATTCTTTAATATTTATATGAGCAAGAGAACATGAGAATAATCCCGAGTTTTATGCTTGGTATGTAATCCCCGCCCTGCCCCCTGTTTGGTCCTTTACTGTTAGTGCCGAACGCGTACGGCAGAAGGTCGGCATGGTGTAGCTTGCATAAGTGAGGGTGTTTTCCTTGCCAAATCTATTTTGGCCTGCTGTTTTTTCAAATGCCCTCTGAGAATGATCCATGAGGTTCCACTGGTGTGCCTGCAGCTTGCAGCATGTTGCATAAGAATCCAGTGGCCTCCGTTTTCTAATTTAAACCCGCGTCTAAAAAAGACTACGACCTCAGCCCCCAGCAAACGTCAGACGGGTGAAATGATAGACAGATTGTAGATCATCACCACCATCGTCCTCTTGCGCTCACTGGTTCTGTTGGTTACAGGGTTCATTTGGGGCCAGTCCATGCTGCAGTGGCCCTGCTGGGATGCTATTTGATGTGGTGGGGATAGCGGAAGTCAGTAGTCAGTAAACCCAAGATTGGCCCTCCAACTTTGTTTTCTTTAATACACCCTGCAGAAAGTTAATTTCTGTGCCATGATTTCTTGTACTTCTTAAGACTCACTCTCCATCCTTGCCATTGTCAATGTGCCATGTGAATTGTCCCAGTCCAGAGCTGCTGAGTGTCCATGTGGTCCTCCTTCCCTCCCCTCCTTTTCTCCATGGCCTCCTTGGGAACTTCTAAACCCCTCAGTGCAAGTCTTCTTGAATCTGTTTAAGAACAGCAGTTAGTGGCTCAGTTGATGCAAAAGAGAGAGTCTTGTTCATATTGGGGGTTCAGCATCATGTCGCCATACTACAAATGCTGCAGTCTGTGTCTGAGTGTGTACGGGAACACTGGTTGTGAGAGAATAGATTCTGTATGTGGACATGTGGGGCAGCCTACGTGTGTGTGTGTGTGTGTCTACGCACATGTGGAATTTGCAGGGTCACCTCCACTTGACTGCCCACTCAAGTTCTTACACCTTCAACCCCACTCAGACATTCCTGGGCATGAGGGCCAAGGCCTAGTTCTGCCCCATGTGGGGAATGGAAACGCCCCACATCTTTTGTGGTTCTTCCTGTTTTTCCATCTCCTCCTGGCTGAGCTTCGTGGGCAGGCTGCGTTCCTGAGACCCACACGAGAGCAGAGCCACCAGAGCCAGGAACTTGTCACTATCTTGGGATCCCCTGAGTTGCGGTTTGCTCCTCTGCCCTGCAGTGACTTACATTATGTTCCTGGTTGCACCTCGGCTGTTGCTCAACAGAACTAGTTTGACCAGGGGAGGTTTCGATGCTTCTTGGCATGTGTAATTTCTTCTGTGGTTCCAGATTTACCACTGCTAGGGAGACAGAGGGTAAGATACAGAGACGGAGGGAGAGTCAGAGAGAGACAGTGAAAATGACAGAGAAAGAGGAGAAGGCACAGAGAGAGAGCGAGAGAGAGCCTGGTTAAGATAGAGCCTGGCGCTGGTAGAAAGTCGTAATTAATTTGCAGCTGTATATTTAAATAACCCCCCCCCCAACATGCTCCTTGCTTTTTTCCTTCCTCTCTGTCCTACATCCTCTTCCTTGCTTCTTAGACCTGGGGTACAAGCATGCCTTCTTTAACATATCTTCCATATTGCGATATTTGGCCAAACTGCTCCTCCCACAGGTTAGTAGGTGCTTCTGGGATTGATGCCAAACCTCCTGACAAGGTAAACAGCAACGTAGTGAAAGGGGAATCGGGGATTATGTGAACTTGCTGAGGTGAGCTCTTCCTGGCTGTCAAAGGTAGCGAGTAGGATCCAAACTAAATTTTGTAAAGTGTAATGCAGAACCCTTACTGTGCAACCCAGAATCCACAATGCAGCATTTCAGAGCACAACTGGCACACCATGGTTTCTAACTGTGGCCCAAATAACAAGTTCTGACTTCTTTAAACTTACTATCACAGGAAAAGGCTGGACATCTGTTGCCAAGTGCGCATTAAAAAAGGCCTTTGTCCCTTTTCTAAGCAGTTAAGTTTCAAAGACAACAAGCTTTTTTTTGGATAAGGGACAGGAAGTGGTGTTGGCGGCATACCTAGCATTTGTTTATCTGGTAACTGTACTGAACCCTTAAACATGTGCTTTCACAGCGAGACAAAGCGCAGCCTTCCTGGGGACACTTGTGTACAGTATGGACAAAGCAGATTGCGTAAATGCTATAGTGAGGCTACGTGACCGCTTTCAGTGCTTTGCTTCTGGCCTATTCTGAGCCCTGTAATGTGCGTTGGGCCTGACAGGCAGCTCGCTCTGTTGGCGTGTGACCCAAGCTGTTTGGCCGCAGTCGAGAGCCGCGAGTTTCCAGTGGTGAGTCGCACTCAGCGTGGTGGGGGTGATTTATGCTGGAGGTCTGATGGCTGCAGCAGGTGGGACAGTGGAGATACAGCCCGGCACTGCTTCCAGCTGCATTACTCACTGCTGGTAGAGTGGAATTCAGATCTCGCAACTGCATTACTCTGTTCCTGGTGTGGACATCATAGACATAGTAACTGCATTATTCCCTGTTCCTGGTATGTGAATCACAGTCTGAAAAGCTGATTTACTCTCTTTTCCTCGAAGTCAGAGATGTCACAGCTGCATTACTCACTGTTATTGGTGTTGCATTACTCTGTTCCTGCTGCAGAAGTTAGAGGCTTCCTAGTGTGGAAGTCAGACATGTTATATTAACACACAGATGGGAAGGACATGGTCCTTTTTTTGTTAATTGGATTTGGGGGGGGGGATGATGGGAAAAACCAAATAGAAGAAAGAGGGGGAGACCAAGAAAAAGAGTGAGAAAGTAAGTATAAAATAGCTAAGAAACCTATTTATCCAGCTATCCAATTGGCTGTTTGATCCATTTTAGAGAGAAGGTGTCTGTTCAGTACTGTTTCAGGGAAGCCCAGGGTGACATGCAGACACCTGGACCTAACCCCGAGGGCACAGTAACACAGACACGCCAACACAGCGGGTTTAGGATCCATGTGAAGACATGCAAATGTACACAAGGCAGGCCGGGAAGGGACTCCTCCGTTCATTTGCCAAATGGCTGCCATGTTTAGGCTACATAATGCTTACCAGGTTTGGTGCTAGCAATGGCTGCATGCAGCAAACATTTGCTCAGCTGCAGTTATGTGCCTAAATGTATCCGGTCCGATCCAGCGCTCCGGGTCCGTGGCAGCCTTGCTATGGCGAGCTAAATGCTAACATGCCTTAAGTAAAGGCAGGGTTACATCTGACTTTGACATGTGCTTGACAAACAAATTGCAGGGTATGACATCTCTGGCAGGCAGTGTGATGGGGGGGGGGTGTTTACTGTATCACAGAGACTGGGTGAAACCCCAGGGAAAAAATATGAGCAGCAAATCGAACAAAGTGGAACACATATTGGGCTGTGAATGTTACGTAGAATGAGGTACTGCCACCTCCCTACCTTCTCTGTCCTCTGTCTTTGGGACCACAGTTTTTTTCATTAATGCAAACTGCTATTTTAACATTTCATTATTGGTTCAAACTGTAATCCAAAACTGTTTAAAAGTCAGCAAATACAAGTGTGGAGTAACAAGGTGAGTTCATGAACACAAACAGCAGCTGGATAAAGTGTTTTGGTTCGCCTTTATAGTGTTAAAAACGTTAAAAACGTATTACTTCTACATCTGTATAACACAGAATAAGCATCAGAATAATATGACAAACTCTAACATGCACGTGTAAATATTTGTCTTTTAATAAGTATAGTTTTGTTCTAAGTAATCAGGCCAGGTACTAATTAACCAATGATCTGTTTGAATATCCTGCTTATTCTTCATGAACCTTTGTACTTTGGGGCAAAAGTTTAGGCAAAGAGGGTCAAACAGAAGTAAAGCAAGCTGAACTGAGCTGAATTTAACTGTACGGTTGTACAAACTGAACAGCTAGCACAAAGAGACAGCTTTGTTTGAGATGCAGGATTTAAAAATAAATTAAAAAGAATGCTGTTGAATTTCTGAATTGTGACAGATGATCACTAACATCCATCCATCCATCCATTTTCTGCCACCACAACTGGTTCCTCTTGATGTGGAGGAGCAATGGCTCTACTCCAAGCTCCTCCCTGGTGACGGAGCTCCTCACCCTATCTCTAAGGGTGCGCCTGGCCACTCTGCAAAGGAAACTCATTTCAGCTGCTTATATCCGAGACCCCATTCTTTCGTTCATGACCCAAAGCTCATGAGCATAGGGGAGAGTAGGACTGACTGGTAGATCGAGAGCTTTGCCTTTCGGCTGCTGCTGAACCGATCTGTCTGTCAATCTCACGCTCCATCCTGCTCTCGCTCGTGAACAACACCCCAAGATACTTAAATTCCTCCACTTGAGGCAGTATCTCTCCTCCAACCTGCAGATGGCAAACCACCTTTTTCCGGTCGAGAACCATGGCTTCAGACTTGGAGGTGCTGATTCATTGACATGATTGACAGATGATCATTAACAAGAAATGAATATTCAAGAGGAGTAATACTGAATAGCCTTTGTAATTAACCCATCCCTAAGGGGATGTATCTGTTTTCAGTGCCATTAACCTTTTACTCTGGAGATAGTTTCAGTAATGTCAGACAAAATATGGTGTTTGTTTAAAATTAAAAAATGTTGAAAGCAGTGAATTTCTACAGACTCAGTCATGTGGTCATCCTGTTAAATGCAGTGAATTTCTACAGTGTCAGTCATGTGGTCATCCTGTTTAATGCAATGAATTTGTAGAGTTTAAGTCATGTGATCAGCCTCATTTATCCCTTCTCAGCTTCCGTATGTGCTCTTGAATTCCCCTGGGACGGACGCCAAGGCACGCCTGTACCCCGTGGTCTTTGGGGAGAGCATCGAGGTCAATCCCAAGCCGGAGCAGGAGATCAGGTATCGTCTTGGGACTCTACCCTGGGACAGCCCGCCACGCGTGTCAGGGAACAATGCTGAGTACTAGAAATCTTGTAAACCCTCATCTGTATTCTATCAGGAGAAAATGTGTGTCTCTTGTGTACTGTGTGTTAAAGCCCAGGCGCCCTCTCCATGCTGTTGAGCCTTTTAACTATGTATAGTGCCACCTAGTGATGCCTTTGCGTACTGCTGAGGACAGTCAGGTATTGCGGAACATTAGGACACATTTATGCTGCACCAGGCACCGAACGTTTGGTTCTTCAAAACCGCACCAAACACAGTTGTACTCCTGTGTTCATTTTCCACCGGCTTAGAAAATTGGTATGATCAACAACTGGTGCTATTTTGCATATTGAAACAATTTGGCAAATAAGCATGTGAATAAAACTAATATCAATATCGTAACATGTACATCAATAATAATGTCGGCTATTTTTGCAGATACTTTTTGATTTCCTTTCATGTTATCAATATCTTGTTGATATTCAGATTGTGACTGAAGTCTGGGTCTCCACACAACAATAAAGAAAGAAAAAAAAATTATTATGGATCTATGGGCAAATATCTATTATTTTTTAAATTTAGTTTGTTGTTGTTGTCTGAGTTTGTACTTACGCTTTTTCAATATTTTGTGTTTGTGAAGCAGGTTATTTGCATAACCAGTTGGCAATAAACATGTGTACAAGTGCCACCAAAAGTACCAAAGGTCCAAACAAATACTACAGCCTGTTTGGTACTGGTACTGCTATTGTACAGGACATCAATAGAGAAAGAAAAGTACAGATTTTTTATCCAGCGTTTGGTACCTGGTACAGTGGAAAAGTGCCCTTAGAGATTAAAGAGGTGACAGACCTGTGTGAGTGGTCAGTACGTCTGGGGGTTAAATGCTCAGTGCATCTGGGGGTTAAATGTTCAGTACGTCTGGGGGTTAAATGCTCAGTACGTCTGGGGGTTAAATGCTGACTAAATTCACCTTAGGCCAATTTCATGTGATAAGTGGTGCACCAAGCTGATCATGCATTATTGTGTATGGGGGGTGTTGAGTCCCAGGCTCACATTACACCACCAGTGCATTTTCCCAGATTTTACTTTTTTGATGCAGCTCTCAAAGTTTGACAAAATTCAACTTTGACCTACTCGATGCTGACGAGCAACCAATGACAAAATTGCTGTATATGAGAAAGGCAGACACTACACTACGAAACAGGAGAGGCTCGTAGCTTAAACAACTTTTCCAAGCTTTCCAAGCTGTCCAAGCTACAAGACAAAGTTTTCAATACAACACGATATTTATTTTCGTTCATTTAACGACAATCTTGGGAAAAAGCAACTGCTTGGCAAAATGTTAGAAGTCAAAAATTAAGCGAAATGAAGACAAAGCCGTGTTTAACATCGCTATTCTCCCCTCTCAGGTGCAGCTCGGAAGTGAGGTACAACTCGGATAGACACTACCGGAACCAGATGTACTGCATTCCGGTTCCCACGGCAACAAGCTACAGTCAGACGGTGGTGGCGCTGCGTGACCACACGTGGCGAAGGTACAAGTCGGAGGTGCGGCTGGAGCCACGTCAGCGACCGCTGCGTTTTCAGAGCGCCACCATTGTCTTCCCCAAACATGCCAAGAGCACGTACCGTACCACGCTGCACTACAATGCCGCCGGCGCCGGCAGCCGCCGCTTTGTCTCTAGCGTGCAGCTTCGTTCCACCGAAGACGTCAGCCCCTGCATCATCTACACAGAAGAGCTTTAGACCCCCAGGCAGTGGCCCTGCCCCCCTGACCCTACACATGTACGGTAATAGGGAAAATCAGATTACTGTTTGAAAGACCTCCCAGAAGGACCCATCTTGGTCTTGCGCAGCACCTGCATGTCTGCGTGTCTGCTTTGCAACATATGCATTCAGCTGCAAACGTGTGCAGTAGCTGATATGCAGGCATCTTCAAGATTCATACTTTCCTAAATCTCGCTCCCATTCGATTTTAATTTGTTATATTCTGTTTTGCTAAATTATTGCTTTGGCTGAGACGTCATGAATACGTTGTTGCAGTATGTTGTTATTTTTTAGTCATGCCTATAAACGGTTGCCCCTCTTCCATGCCAAACCAGGGGTGTAGCGGCCTGCTGTTGGGTGTCTTCTTGCTTTTGAACAGTAGGTGTGGGACCCTCATTCTCTGCTCTTTCTGAGATTAAACCTTCTCAAAGGATGGTCCAGGAGCGCTTCCACCCCGAATCCCGACCCTTTCCGTAAATTCAGCGGAGGACGACGGCATGTTCTGGAGGACAAGTTCAAGCTGAAGGACCCAGATAAACAGAAGCAGCACACACCGATGTCTGGACTGTCTGCTGCTCACGGTTCAAGGATGAGTGATCCTGTTAGTGCCTTTAACTTCTGCTTGCTAAGCTATCCCGTGAAGTTGTCAAGATCTTCCAACATAGCAGAAATGTCATTACGCTGATTATCTGTCATTGTTCAACTTGAGACCACAGCAGACCACGCCCACACATGGAAGCAGAAAGACCAAGCCCTACGCTTTCCTCACATTTCTGAACATTCTTATGCCCCACGCGAGAGGTGACATTACATTTAATTTTTCCATTAAAAACTCCTGTCCTAAACTCTGGAGTAATGGTTAAGCATACTACTATGAAGACTTGAAGCATCTCCTCCAACTGCCTGTGTAAAGCGTCTACAATTCAGAATCTTAAAAATGATTTTGTGAACGAATTACTTTGTCATAATACAGGAAGTGACTAAGGCAGTCTGAAACACAATACCACAAGTTTTCTAATTGCTTGATTGCACTCACTTTAAATGTGTGTATGTGTATATTTATTAGTGTTATTACTTAATGGAGCATACACAGTGTTGTTGACAGGGAAGCAACTAAACAGACCTGTAGCACAGGAACTTGGAGAGGTTGGACCAAAGTTGTCTTTCCACAGGGCCGTAGCATTTCACAGTCAGCACTAGTCAATCGACTGGCCATGTCAACAGCACGCAGTGGAAGTTTTCTTTTATTGTGCCCTGGTTAGTGCCATCTAGTGCCAAGATAAGCCTAGATACAGCTATGGCGTGTCCTCCCAGAGGCAGGCCATTTGCATAAGCTTACGTCTTTAGCAGTGTTTGTGCTTGCACTAAATCGAGAACGAATCTAGATTGGAGTGTTTGTTTTGGGGGGTGTCGGGCTCTGGGTGGAGCACAAGGGGACACCACCACCATGATCAGCTGAACCTGTGCTCTCGGCCCTGGCACGATTTGTTGCGGACTACGGGTCATAAACAGGCTCGAGTTTTACGCCCTGTCAGGGCCGTCTGTCCGTACTGGTGGAATATTTTAATCAGAAACGCCCCCTACCCCCTCCACTGGCAGCTCGGCCCCCCGGGTGACCCACATGCCATCTGTGTCAGTGGCTGCTCACCAGGTCCCTGTCAGTCAAGGAAAGAAGGCAGACAGGCGCTCTGACACTCGCCTGTGTTCACTGTGTACTGCTGTACTCAGAGATACAAGATGACCTGCCACTTACAGAGAATGCATACCTGTAACCCAGCAAAATAACGTGTCACACCATCAGAGAGAGAGAGAGAGTTTAAATTTAAGTTCTACCTTGAGGAAAACAGTAAGGGACAACAAGGTTGATACAGACAGAGAGGGTCCCAATAATGCATCAAAGCCAGGTACACCTAGTCTTGTGCTCTGCTGTGTTTGGAAGTCGCAGAGCCATTTACAGAAAGCACCTGGGCAGTGTCATGAGGGATGATTACTCTATGTCACGAGCAAAGGTTGGACTGAGAAGAAGCAGGAGACCGTTAAACTTTATACAAAAACATCTAGCAGAAATGTGAGGGCACAATGTCTGGGAGCTGGACAGAGGGCTGTCTTGGGAAAAGACATACGAGCGTCAGATGTTTATTTCCATGTTTTTTTTGTTTTGGAGGAGAATTCTGGGGAATGAGAAGCCATTCTGAGGGGGGGGGGCTGGAGGATTGTATACAGTAGTGTTGAGGGAGAGCGGAGGATCTTCAATGGGCAAATACAGCTACTAGTGATAGGTGAGTCCTCTGCCTCTGTGTGCTCAGTGTATCCAAGTGGGCGACCAGTCAGAGAACTCGGAGGCCTTTCTGTACACCCCTGCTCCTGTGTAATGAACTCTGATAATGTTCTTAGTGGTGTTCCAGAAAAAGAACATTCACATGTAGGTAACAGAGAATGAAGTCTTGAGCGCTTTTTTTTTGGCAAAGGGAAAAATAGGTGATCATTTGGCTGCAATGACCATACCTGTGTTTGGCAGTTTTGTTTCAAGCATCCATGAAGTCGTGCTGTCTCGCCAAAGTCCCCTTCATGCCCTCCTACACGTGGCAGCAGCATGTGGCCCTGACACAAGGCACGTGTCTCTTTCCGTTTCTTTTTTCCACCTGACGACTGTCTGCATTTCTTACCTATGAAGAGAAGAGTAACACCTTCCACAATACACAGCTGCATACCAAAGTTTACAATTAGCCCTTGTCATAGTGCTATGAGTTTAAAAAAAAAAAAAAAAAAAGTATATAGGAGATATACATGTATATCTTAGGACCCAATAAATTTGTGTCCAATCTGACAACTTATTTCTTTATTGGTCATATATATTTGGATCCTAAAAGATTAAATATCAAAACCTTTTTTGTTTTACCTCAGTGGCTTTTTTTCCCCATTTTCAAAGAGACACTGTATTCTCTTCAGTCTCCAGCATTTCCGTAATGATGCCAAAGCGTTAAAAAAGAGAGAAAAGAAGGGATGAAAGGAGCAGTTTGAGATGGAGGAGTGGAACAGTGGTTAGAGGGGCTCGTTTCAGAACAGGAACGAGTTCATCGTGTTGCTCAAAGGGGAAGTAAGTCCATGAAGCCGTAAGTAGTTACAGAATGGTTTCAGATGGTTGATAAGGCTTTGAAGGTTTGAGGTAGGTAGGCAATGCTTAGATCATAATTACCTCTCCATCCATCGAGTTTGCATTGCTGCAGAGCATCACGATTCACGGCTGCTAACAAGAACAGATGAAAGCTCTTGGGTAATTATGACTCAGCATGAGTAATCTGCAGCAATCCCTGATGTAATCCGCAGAAGGGACGGAGCACACCGTAATGGAGTGTGGTGATGGAGTGTATCGTAAAAGAGCATGGAGGCAGCCACAGAGGTGACAGTGTACCATAAAAGAGCATGGAGGCAGCCACAGAGGTGACAGTGTACTGTAAAATAGCAGGGAGGCAGCCACTGAGATGATGGAGTATATTGTTAAAGAATGCAGAGGCTGCTGTGGAGGTAATGGAGCATACCATAAAACTGTATGGAAGCAGCCGCGAAGATGATGGAGTATGCTGTAAGATCATGGAGGCAGCTGCTGAGCTGTTGGAGCACACCATAAAAGAGGGCGGAGTTGGCCACTGAACTGTTGGAGTATACAGCAAAAGTGTGGAGGCAATGTGTTAAGTTGGGAGAAAGAGAACATGTACGGAGACGTGTGTGTCAGGGGAGAGGCTGAAGCAGTGTGTGCTCTGGACAGGTGGATGTGTTGGGTGTAAATTGCTTTGTAATTACATGCTTTTGTTTCCTACCAGTTTAACAGATTGAGGCTGTGTAAAATATTCTGATGTTGTATATGTGGCAATAAGGCACTTCATATTTCGCTTTATATTTTTGTATAGATCCAAAATCTTTTTTTTCCTTCCATTTTGGACAACAGATGAGAAAATAATTTAAAGAAACAAAATGTATATCTTAATAAAAAATTCCTAAAACCATGTTAATGTTTTTTTTTTTTTTTGCTAATAATCTACGATATAGCTAAAGCCTTTCATTTCTCCCATACCGTTAATGCACTAAGTACACTGACACCATCCCAAGACAGAGACTTAACACTCTTAATATTTTAAGAACATGATCTGTAATTGCTGTGGGTAATTTTGACCTGAAATGGCACCACATTCTCAGTGGGTCACACAATCTGTTTGGTCTCGCCTCAGCGGAAAACAGAAATTGTAGGATCACGCTGTTTTCAACAAAAAGTACAAAGAAATATAAAAACCATGGGGGAATACATTCCAGGCAGGCTGTCATTTCGAAAGCAGCCCTGCCAAAGCATTTATTTCCTCGAAGAGAGGAGGAGGAGGAGGAGGATGTGTCCCAGACACACAGCCGAGCGAGCGCACCGGCAGGAAGGTCACCCTGTTAATGTGGCTGGACCGTTAAAACAACCCAAAAAGCCAGTCTACAACGACGCAGAGACGGGAAACCCCTCCGCTGCGCTGCGTCTTTGAAGTCAGGACTGTGGTCTGTCTCCAGTTGCTTTTTTTTTTTTCCTCCTCTCTTTTTGGGCTCCACATTTCAAATTTGTCACTGTTACCCTGCAAAGTGTCAGCATACACAACCAAAGCCCTGCCATCCCACTCGCACAAGTGTTCCCCCTGCCATCCCACTCACCTCATGGTACCCCCCTGCCAACCCACTCAGCCCATGATATTCCCCTGCCAGCCCATTCACACTATGCCCCCCGCCAGCCCAGTCTGCCCACAAAGAGTGGAAGGCAGGTCCATTGAACCATTGTACAATTAAAACCCACAAAGTATCATGAGGTAAGTAATGGTGGAAAAACAAAACAACGTAAACCCGCCCAGTGAGTATAAGTGAGCTGACACACTCACATACCCATTTTGCTTTCCTACACTTTGTTTCCAGACATGGAATGAAACTTTCTGCTAGCATGAATCAGCAGGAACGGAATTATACCCTGCCTTTTGGTCCTACCGATGCCTTTCCATTTAGCTTTACCCTCCTCCATCCGCAGATGGGAACAAAAAACAACTTCCATTTTAAATATGCACCGTCCCATAATGCATATGAATGTTCCGTCAGGAGGTAATTTCCAAAAGTCAGGAAATCCTGTTACAGCTGTAATCCCCTCACCATGCAGAGAATTTACAAAATACCTGCTTAGGTCTGAAAAATGAATGCGTCAAGCAGACAGCGCTAAGCAGTTGGGGGAAGGGACAACTTTGACATTCCGCAGCTAGTTTCTACTGCTAACAGCACAGTGAGTTGAAAGTTGCCTGCAGCGCAGCAGTGTTCAGTTTTGGGACTGAAGGCAGTGATCAACTGGACGTATTTTACTCTGATTTTCATCTCCCTTCATTGGCTTCTAGGCCAGGCTCGAAGTATAACACCCTCATGCTTCCTTTCAAGTCCATAAACAGGACTGTTCCAAGCTACCTCCAGTCCTGAATCAACCCGTACTGAAGAATGGTAGACCTAGGGCTCTTCTCATCTGTGGCGTCTAAATGGTGGAATTAGCTGCCCCTTGCTTTGAGGATTTTGCCATCTCTGTCCACGTTCCATAAGCAGCTGAAGACATCTCTTCAGGGAACACCTGAGCACTTGAATTTCATCTTCATCAACTCTACTTCTTTACCGTTTCTAATGTTTAAACATTGTCTTTATACCTTGTGTTGGTACCAATTTAACTTTTAGCCTTTTTATCTGCCAAAACTGAATTGTGCACTTTGGACAGCATTTACTGTTAGCTGGAATCCCGATAACGTCGACCTCATTTTAACATACGTGTACTCTTACTCATCAATCTGCTAAATGAATAAATAAGTACAATACTGGATAAGGACCTGTATTTCTAAGCCAAGCATAACTATATTATATGACAAACGCAAAATCAGTAAATAAAAAAAAAAAAAAAAAGTTACATTTTTCCCCATCTTAATTCATATATCCAAAACATTGAGCTGCCTTGTAGAAAACAGCTTTAAAAACGTATTGTTGAAATTTAATAATTTATACTCTTGCCCATATTTTTTCAGTGGGGACTGGAACATACCATTTCAGTACTTGCCCTTGATTTGACCAAAGTTAAGACAGTATTTAAATAAATATCAGTGTAGGAAAACATGCACCTGAATGGGGAGAAAAAAGAGCAAACTATCGATTTTGAAGTGAAAATGATCAACTGCACATGAACTTGGCTTTGCTGTATTAATCGGGGAAATTCCAAAATATGCAAAAACTGATTTACATGACGGGCTGTAGAAATCATTATTTACATATGTTGGAAGATCACTGTACGCATTTGCCTAGGAGAATTCTGCATGCTTCACATTGTAACCTCTGCAGCCGGCTTGGGAATGAGGATGGGACAGGACGTCTTCTCCAACCCAAAACTCCAAGGACTGTCTCACTCCTGCACAGAGTTTGGAGCAGTAAGGGCCACCAGGAATGCAGACAGCTGCCCAAACATGCCACCTGCCCACTGCAGCCATGCATCCTGTTTGACCTCTTTAAAACTGAGAAACAAAAACACATATAGGAGAACACAAGCGCAGTGAGAGTGGCGGAGTGGAGGGCTCATGTCTGACCTTTGGCTCACGTCCACAGGAGCTCAGAGTCAGTCTCTGCACTCTGCATCTAAGGTGAAATGCCATAGACTCTAACCTTTTAAATTGCCTTTGTTAACCTCAAAACTTGTATAGAAAATGCAGGAATCCCATCCAGATAGAACGAAAACTGTATGAAAAACGCTGTGTCTGACTTGGCCACCAAAAAGTTAAAGCCAAAGTGGCTCTGGCTGTGTTAACAATTGATTTCAAAAGACTTTAAGAGTATATTTATAGCCTTAAGTAAATAAAATTTAATGATACTGGAGTTTTATTGGTAGAAAGTCAACATTCGTTTGATACAGCACCTATAAATGCACAAAACTCACCTCACTAACGTTGAGTTTCTATAGAGCCGAGCACAGCTAAAGTGCAGGGCGCAGGTGGGTGATCAAACAACCACGTACTGCATTACAAACATAATGGATGAGCTCGCTGCTTTGCTGATGTGGGTAACCAAGCTGCCTGGGGTTATGGTATTTTAGACTCAACCCTTAATTGGGGTTACCTTTCATAAACACACACAGGCCTGCATTGATGTGTTCTCTGTAGTTCTTAGAACTCCACTGTTGCACAAAAAAGGAAGCAGGGATGAACTGTTAGGATGAAATTGCACAACGCACTATTTACATATATCACAAATGTATTGTGTAGGTGTGTGTGTCTCCATAGCAGAACGTTTGTTTAGCCCATCGTCTGGATACTGCACAAGGCAGCAGGGCTACAGCAGTTGCAGGGAGACAGCAGGTCTGTCCTCAGCAGCATGTGTCCAACTCTTTATTTATCCAGCTTATAGGAAATAACCCCTAGTATTCCAAAAATGTGTTTCCAAACAATGAAGCGTCCAAAATGCAACATTAGTATGAACACATCTGGGGGGGAAACGGGGGAAATTTTTGGGAGACAAAGCATTAATATAATTACCAGGTCCCCAAAATTAAGACAAGTGTACGTTTACAGTGGGATACCTCTGCTTTTTCTTTAAAGCAATAAAATAAAAAATGTTACACTGGTGAACGAATTTCATTTCTCATTCACATAAATATAAAAGTAAAACTTTTTTTTTTTTTTTTTAATCAGTGTAAAAAGTTACTTTTACAGAAAAATACGTTCTTCATTGTTGCTGCTATTTCAAAGATAATGACTGGCGGCAGCATCAGGTTGTGTTGAGCGGCACAGTTTAAGGAAACGGCTCCATCTTGTGGTGCAAATTATGGAACGTCTCAAGGGCCATCCTGCTCTTCAGGGCCATCCTGCCACGCCACTCAATGCGCAGATATGGAATGGATGTACAGCAGTACTTCGACTACTACTCCAGATAAGCACGAGACACGAAGCACAAAATTAAAAACAGCCCTGTAAGATCAACAGAGTTCAGTAAACCGCAAGAATTGTTAAAGTGAATGTGTCAATACAAAAAGATTTACCGTTATTAAAGCTGTACTGCGTTTACAAAATAAGTTTGAAATATTAAGAAACCTATGACACAATTGAATAACTGAAGGGCTAACGTATACACGTATTAATGCAAAACACTGTTATATGAAGCAGTACTGAACGAGGTACCCTGGCATCGGGGTATGCAAACTTCAAACTGGCAATGTGGCTATAAGAAACCCAGTTTATCCTGACTGACGAGCACCTGTATGTACATTACATGGTGTAGTTTTCTTTTGCCACACTCTTAAACCCGTATACCTTATAGCCATGACATTGAAGTTGGACCACTCTCAAAATCGGTACCTGCAACGTTAAGGGGCTCTGCAACATCTGGAGTGTAGAAATATCTGCTGGTGTCCAAATGACAGTATTAGGAAAACAGGGAGAAGGGGGCTGGATGGCAATAAGCTCTTTATTTAAACACGAAAGGCGTTTTTTTGTACACTGCTATCCACAAAGCCTGCAGGTGGGCATGTGGCTTTAAACAGGAAAGACAGTCCTGCAGTGAGTACAAATCCCGCAGCAAGCCACATAAATATTTACATCTCTGGATTTCTATTTACAGTCCTCGCTATAATACACCGGGGTTAGAAAACAAAAGGGGGGGGGGGGGGAGGGAAAAGCATTATGCACAATATGGTTGTTACAAAATATACGCCCCCCTCCCCCATCCATCCTTGAAGATGCCAGAAAAGGCATTGGCCATTCTCTTAATTTTCTCCTAAACATCTTTGATTATAAAAGAAATAAAGCAAACATATCCTGCTCTTCTGAAGTGAAAAGTTGGTCTTGATCACACAACCGTCTGACACAAAAGCAGGCAACACAAAAGGCAGATCCACAAAAAAGTCGTTAAAAAAAAAAAAAAAAATTACAAAAAAGTGACTAAAATAACGCATCTCTATAAGCATTCTTCAGTTTATATTCTGTAAATCAAGATGTGAGTCATCTTTCCAACAGACCTCTGAGGTTCAACTCATCTCTGTTCACAGTTCTGTGATGACAATCAAAAGTACTCTAAAAACAGAAAATATATATAATATTTCTGTATATCTACCCAATATGTTTTAGAAAACAACTATTCAATATACAACAGTCCTTAAACATTTTTTTCTGCTCATCTTTGAGGTTTGGTAAAATCTTTCCACTTTTTGACATCTGTGTACCAATGTGTGAGACTGGTTTGTTGCACAGAGACGAGAGAGAGAGAGAGAGAGAGAGAGAGAGAGAGAGAGAGAGACTTCACTCCACAAAGGACACAGAATGCCAAGCAGCCTCCGTGATGTGCACACAGAATTATGGGTGAGGTGTAGATGTAAAGCCAGGCAACAGAGCAAAAATACTCTGATGGTATCAGCCAGCGGTCGACTTCCTTTGGTAAGAACACGCTGGGATTTTAAGTTTTTTGCCCTGTAATTTGGGTGGCACAACACAGATGGCCTTGCGCCGCCTCACCTCCCTGGCAGTGTGCCCCCCCTTCCCCCACACTGCCATGCTGCCACGCCGCTCTGATCAGAGACCGATAGAGGATCAGTAGACGATCAGCACACCAGCCTTGCCACAGCAGCAGCTGCTGCTCTGCAACTCTGGGCGTTGGTGCAGGGCACAACCTCAGCTGATCTTAAATAGAAGCATGGTGGAGCGGAGCACTTCAAATTACTGTTGAAGGGTGAGAAGGAGAAAAAGTAAAGTCGAGGGAAGGCTCTGAACTTCAGAGAAGTTCTCTGTAAAGCTACTGGATAATCACAGGCAAGCACAAACATTTGGCTTTTCAAGTTTCCCAGTTGTTAAAAGATATATTTAAAATTTTTTAAAACCTAAAGCAAAGGAACAGAATGTTATGAATCAACTTCAGTTCCAAACGACTTAATAATAAAGCCACTGGGTTCTCTGCCCCCCTCCCCCATGCGGTGAGAGAAAACATCACATCTATGCTGCCGTCTATGAGGCTGAAGGGGGGGGGGGTTAAATTATGTGCATCTTACCATGTCTGACACATGCAAGTACTAACAACACCACTGCGTTTGTTGCCATGGTTACCACTACCAGCATCTACATCAGATGCAACAGGCGACCTGAAATAAAACTGTGGTGCCAACACTGTATCCCCCGAGGCAGAAAGTGTCAGAGCAGGGGAAAAGCAGCTCGTTACTGGGGCAGGTCACCATAAAGAGGATTGGAAATTAAAAAAAATGGAAGGGACGACTCCTTTGCTTGTGTTCAGCTGACACTACCTCAGCATTTCAGTCCTGTCAGAAAAAAAGAAACAACCCCATACAAAAAAACACACTGTGTTACAGTGAACTGTAGAGTTCAGTACTGTGTATGTGAAAAACAGAAATGGCACTTAATACAAAAATGTGAACGCAGAAAATATAAGATAACAATCTGAGACTTGACATGATAACCGTCGGGCAGTCAAGAGCAGCAGGGTCACAGGAAGAAGACGAACTGTAAAGAACCAACCAGTAAGAGCGCTAGTGACCACAGCCAGCTCATCTAATAAGTGTGGCATGTCACCTTCAGGTAGAGTTTGTCTTTTTGCTGTTTAGAGCTGGCCTTGTGCTCAGGG
>JABJVR010015577.1:8879-22348 GCA_025773905.1 Chitala chitala | reverse complement strand
CTGTCCGTCCGGGCGCCGCGGGGCCCCGCCCCCCCCCGCCCCCGGGGCCCGGCCCCCCCCCCCCCCGAGGAGCCGGTAACAGGCTGACAGACAGATGTGCATGAGTGGGGGCTGGAAAGCAGGTCTGTCTTTTCTCCACTCAACCTCCTCATGTCTGAAATAGCATTTCCTTTAACAAAACCATTATAAAGAGCTTCATAGTTAAGTGCTGAACATCTTAAGAACTGTATCAATAACAAATCATGGGAAAACAAAAGCATATACAGTCAATATTAAAAAAGTAAAAACATCTGTCATTTTGCAAATTTAAAAATAGGCTCCAGCCCCTTAATAAACCATTTCAAAAGTATGACAACACCAAGCACAAAGAGCAAGTATACCCTGTAAAACCACTGATATGACCATCCTAATTAATATCCCACACACATCGTTGCTAATGAACAAAGACAACATTTGACAAGAAAGTTACCATCAAAAGTACTGCAAATTTTCAACTCACTTTCAAACACAGGACTAAACTGGCATGTATATATATATATAGATATAAAAATAAAATAAAAAATAAAAAAAAATAAAAAAACAAGAAAACAAAATACCAAACCAGTGTTCCCCTCTTAACAGATCCGTTTTGTTGTTGGTATAGATGCACTACACGGGTTGAAAAAATAGAGCATTAGCTTGCACTTATAACTATTTTTGCCATTCACTGGGTGCAATGCAAGGCCATGCCTGTTGCCTACAATTCCCACAATCCACCTTTCCCCCCCCCCATAACACAATGCAAAGGCTGGAACCTAGTGACTCCAGAAATAGGATTTTAAGTATTTGTAGGTTTCCATCATTCAGTGATTAGATCATCCATGTCTGGCTATTAAAGAAATAGCAATGAAATATTGAAAACTCAGGTTATCAGAAGGCTTGGTGATTATGTCAGCTAAAAAAATACACTTCCTACACTTTTTCCATACAGGACTTATAAAGCCTACGTTCCTGAGTCCAGTACATTGGGGACAGGGGTGATGTCCTTGACCCCACCCACTCCACCCAGGAACATCCACTGAGAGGACATTTGTACCCCTAAAATCCCCTCCAACAAAGGCCTTTCAGTTGGTCAAAGAATGTAAAGGGGCAGGGGGAGGGATGGGCTTGTGATGGGATATACCAACATTGTAGGGGTGTTCAAGGTACAAGCCTGTTAAATTACTTTAATGAAAAACAAAATATATATAGTTATATACACACATACATTGGCATTTGGCTATGGGGTCGTACCATGTCCAATCCACAGACAATGAGACATGTTAAAACTAATATATGTACACGCAAGACGCAATGCAAAGGTGGCATCACGTCCACCGCTGATAAGGCCAACAAGAGACCGGGAAAAAGAAAAAAAAAAAAAAAAGTGATTCTTCTATGGAGTACTTCTGCTGTGATTAAATACACACACACACACACACACACACACACACACACACACACACTTATAAACAGAATAACACTCTGTCCCAGAAATGTGTGCATTATAATCCCATGAACGCAGATGGTGGACGCGTTGACAGAGGTGCACTCTTGGATGCAGAAAGGTCAGAGGCTGTTTCACAGGTCCCAGTCCTGGATCTGGGTTTTCCCAATCTAGCGAGGTGCGTGTGTGTTTGTGCGGCATGCGGCTGTGTAGCGGGGGGTGGGGGCAGCGAGCCGCACTGTGTGGTCGGCTCACCCTCCCGCCACTCCCTCACTCACTGTCGGACAGCGTCTCGTACTGCGAGCACAGAAGGGGCTTGGGCTCCTCCTCCCAGGCCCTGCCCTGACCCCCCTGCCCCTGGTTCTGTCCTGGGGCGGAGGGCTGCACAGACGAGCCAGAGGAGCTCGAGGACGGCGAGGGTGCGGACGACACCACGGTGCCGGGGAAACGCATGGTGAAGGGGTTACAGGGAAAGGGCGTAGAACCTGAAAAGCAAGGAGGGGGATAGGTGAGAGCCTCTCCATGGCTACAGGGCAGAAGCCCTACCTAAGTGCACCCCACCCATCCTACCTGTGGAGGAGGGCCGGTCCTCCCACACCCGACTGGTGAGGGGTGTGCGGCGGTTGCAGTCTCCCTCCGAGTGCACGGATGACACGGATGATGGTCTCTCACCGCCCCCCATTCCGGGTCCGGGGGACTTAGCTTTCCTCCCGTTGGACCGTCCGCTGCCCTTCGGTTTCCCCGTGGCTGTGAAAGCACCAGGTCATGCAACACAACGGTCAAGAACAGCCTAATATTTTTCAAGCTAATGTGCGTCTAATGAAATTCAAACATACATGCTTAAATTAAAAATACATTCCAACGTGATGAAATAAAGACAACATTAATTTATTCCTTATTCAAATTGTAAACTGGAAATAAACATGGCATTGCACACAATGTCTTAATCGGACTCTGTGGTAAGACCCTTTTGTGAAGGTACACCTGAACCATGAGCAGCAGTGTAAGGATATGCCAAGGGCATACTTTGGGAAGAGTAGTCTTCAGCCCGGGCTTCGCTGGCAGGCACCGCTGCAGACAGGGCATTGCCCGGGGCGACGGCCCCACGCTCTTCGGCCTGTTCGTCATAATTCCCCATTAGGGCCTTCCTGATGATTGCCTCGAGACCAATGGAATTGCCCGATGTCTCAGGGGCGGGCTGTGAACGTGTAGTAACAGGACCTAGAACCAAGGGAGGCAACTGGAGATATATCACTGCTCTTACTTTTTTACACAGCATTTTATTTAAATTTTTGCAAGGACAACAGCAGATCCTTGGCTTACACGTGTGACTAATGTGTGTACTCTGCCACAGCACCCGCTGAACAAGGGCAGGGGCTCGCAGTGTCTGACCACATGCGTTACCTGCAGTTGTGGATGCGGGCATGTTAAAGATCTCAGTTCCAGGCTGGCCGGCATCTGCAAAGAGAAAAAGGAAAACGTATAGAGACGAAAAACTCCTCCATGACAAGCAGACAGAGACACAGCAGAAGGCAGTGGCCACAGGAGGGCACTCACTGCCGCTGACGGTCATCTTTTTGATCATCTCTTGCTTCTTAGACTTGACCATGGCTGAGTTGCTCTCTGTCAGCTTAGCGAAGAAGGCTGGGGGCTGAGAGCTGCCTGCTGGAGAGCGGGAGCCCATTCTGGGGAAGGAAGACAGCACCAACTTGGACAGAGTAGACACGCTGTGATCTGGAGTCTAATTTGGTTGGCTTTCTGTTTGTGAAAGCTCGATATGCTTGGGTGCTGATCATTTCTTATGTGCTCCCTGTACATTTTACAACTGCTGTCATTAATACTGGAAACCACTAATGAAGACTGGTATATGCCTTAAAGCTGCAATGCATATGAAAGACCACAAGGGGGCAATAACACAACAGTCATGACATCCTGGTTAAAAAAATAAATAAATAAATAAAAAATAAAAAACACACAGTACCTCCATGATGGAACTGGATGACACTGACTGCCTGCATTTAGGAAGCATATCTTTTTTGCATATTACATTACACTTCCAAGGACAGCCTGCAATTGCTTGGCAATTGGCTGTGAGTGCAGTGGGAGTAGCTGATGTATTCAGTGAATACTTACGTGGCTTAAACAGGAGGAAAAACAGTTAAATCCCATCATTTCAACCTTTCAGAGCCAAATTTAACTTGTTTGGCATCTGCATTTTGCCTCTGGCAGCTACGGAGGGGGGAAAACGTGGATACTCCCTGTCATGTTATTTCACCATTTCTCATACCGAGTAATACTGACCCACACCGAGAAACAGCAGCTGAATTCCATTTAAGTTCTTAAAGATGTGCATGAATGTTTTCGGGGTGACCTACCCCTGATCGTTGGCATAAGAAGACCCATGCACGTCCTGGTCAGACAGGCCACTAGGGGGTGACACAGGCTCAATGCCATCTGCAGGAAGACTGCTGGGAGACACCTTGCTCTGCAGAGGAGATCTGAACACAAACACTCACATCACCACTGTTTTTGCATTTTCATTTCTTTAGCAGAGTGACACTAATCAGAAGTTATTACTTCATTATTACTGACCCAGTCTGTCCAGTATCGCCCACCCCACTCCACTATAATAGCAACTATGTGCTTCTTCCTACAGCCCCAAGAGGGGCTACACATTCTGCCTTGTACCTGTAGTGGATTGGACATATGTGTGTCACGTACCAAACAGGACCGATATGATCCTTGCCCCCCTCTCCTCCACAAAAAAAAACCTGAACCCCTTTACTGAGCCCCACACCCAGCCTATCCAACCCTGCACTGACTATACCTGTCCCTCCCCCGCTCTGCAGATGCTCCCTCGGGGGTGAAACGTATGGCCTGGCCAGGGTCCTGGGGGACACTTGGGGGTCGTGTGAGGTCCAGCACAGGAGAGCTGTGGTAGCTGTAGGGTGCTGACGGAGCCGTCTGGGCGGTCTGCTGAGATTGGCGTGTATAGTCCTTGGTGATCACCTCCTGGTGGTGCCAGAGGAACAGAAAAGGTCAGGACCCTCTAAGAGTGGCCCGCAAAACAACCCAGCTGTGATATGAGACCGGCCACAGGATATCATCCCACGAGCGAGCTACATGTCACGATGTCATGCGTACTGTCATGGCACTATGCTAGGTGTCTGCGATAACAGTGAGGTTCACGCACACATGAAGGTCTACAGAGTGGAGGGCTACAATCAAACCATTATGTGTAAGTAGGTCATATTAGGTAAACGTAGCAAGATAAGTCAGCTTATTAATGTGTCAGAATAGTGGTAAATATACCATTGATGTAAGTGCCATAGATTTCCCGTGTGGCTTACGCTGATATGCTGGGCTAGGGTGACCACCCTCTGGCTGCCCTTGATGTACGGGGAGGGGGACTGCTGGCTTGGCTGGCCAGGGGATGGGCTGCCCTCGGACGGCGGTCGGTAGTGGCTGTGCTGCTCCAGGGGTTTCTGCTGCTGAACTGTAGGGGTGAACGGTTGGGTGTCCAGGACGCGGAGCAACACGTGGTGAAGGAGGGTGTGGTGGTGAAGAAGATGGGAGCAAAACGAATACGGGGTGTGCACGCACACACACACACACACACACACACACACACACACACACACACACACACACACACAACACCCCCCATGTACACAGACGGACAAAGAAGAGGAGAAAAAGTGGGCAGATGTTCAGTAACAGGGAACGGCTGACATGCCGCTAACTCAACGGTGACACGAGTCTAACTGAACAGCACAGCGATCAGCACCGAACCTTCTAGTCACAGTAACGGGTACACAAAAGCAGCACTTCTGCAGCCTGGGCTGAACACAGCACAGACAAACAAACGTATTAAGCAGCAGACACACACTTTAAAGACATTTTGCGCTCAAGGGTAAAGAAGTGAACTCGCAGACAAAGGGCTAAGCACACGAAGCATACGGGGAATAAATCTGTCAAGGCCTGCTCCGCGTTTTAGAACGCATTCCACTCTTCGCAACCTGGGCACAAGTGCATTTTTCAAGCTGGGTATTTTGGGTTTGAAAAAGAAAAGAAAAGAAAAGGGAAAAAAAAAACCCAAACACTGCATAGGAATTACTGAAAATTCCTTAACATAGCTGCTAAAAATAAAAACTTGACAAAAACTAGTGATGTTGCCAAGATGTCAGACTTCTGTGGAATGTTTTCCACAACTCCATTTTGCAATGTGTTACTTTGCAGAAGATAAGCCATCATACACAGTCCAATTGAACTGTGTTTGCTCCTCAAACCACAGCATTTCAGAAACCAGCATGAAATCCACCCTGAGCAATCCATATATTCTCTCTGCTCACGATTCACTGAGCCAACTGAATACATCAAGTAGGGATGCACCAGTAAATTCCCTGCTGTAATGTAAATCAGATCCCTTTTGGCCATAAATCCAGCATGTTAAACAGTAAGCCAGCTGGGCTCCTGCCTTTGGGTTTGGCATCTGAAAAAAGCACACTGGACATAATAAAAGTCCCTCCCACTGCAGCTGGACATAATAAAAGTCCCTCCCACTACAGCTGGATGTAATAAAAGTCACCACTTTCAATCCATTTGGTTGCTTATTCTGGCCATTTGGTTGGGACTTGGGATGTTGCCCAAGATACTCTAGAAAATTTACGATGGTTGTTTCAGTAACTAAATACTATACCACAAAATTATACCTGTATATCTACATTTGAAATGACACCGATTTGACGGTTATAGTTTGTCTTTGAGCAAAATGTATTCTGGACAATACTGGTTTCTGACATGTTTGTTAACAAATCATGTTTCTATTTAACTACAAGAATGTTTTTGAGGATCACACAAACTTGTGTAATTAGTCTGTTCTTAACCACAGTTTTGACAGCACTACTTGTGAGTCAACTTTCCAGTACAACTCAACTCTGGTTACTGGAAAGACGTGCAAAATGTTTAAAACTGCATCTTTTTGAGATGTTCTTGGACTATAACGTCATTGTCCATTTTTAGTAAATGCAGCAAAATGGAACCAATTCTGAGAGTGATACTTTTTTCCCTCTTTACCAAGCACTACAATTAAGTCTACACTAGAAGTATTCACCTAATTTAGACTAAACACAAGCATCCCTGTAATCTCACCCAGGTTTACTTGGTAGACTGATCCCCTGACAACCTCCAAGGAACACGTGCGCTAAAACCCTCTGACAGAACTCCCTGGATTCAAGCACCAAAGCCATTCCTAACGTACTAATCTGAGTTTACTGACGGTATCTAACCATGGTTAAGACCGAGTACGGTATCTAACCTTGGCTAAGCACAAGTACGGTATCTAACCCTGGTTCAGCCTTAGGACTATGCTAAGGGACACTGTCCCATAGCTAACCCTAGTTGAGCCTGAGCACTGTGCTCAAGAACACCATCCTGTGACTAACCCTGGCTGAGCCTGAGGATCACTCAAAGATACTGTCCCATGTCCAACCCTAGCTGAGCATGAGGACCAAACTCAGGGGCACTGTCCCTTGTCTAACCCCGGCAGAGCATGAGGACTGTGCTCGAAGGCACTGCCCCATTATATCCAACCCTGGGTGAGGCCTAAGGTCACAGAATGTGCAGGGAAAGAGATTTTTTTTTTTTTTTTTTAAAGGTTGGGAAGATAAAAGGTTAAATCCATCATTATCTGCCATGAACCTTCCCAACTCTACATAATTATAATTAAATATAACAACAAATCATCACAATTTCGATTATGCAAAAAATAATTATATAGCAGAAATGCACTGGTGCAGTAAAAGACAAAGTAGTAAACATCACAGATGCCAACCACCACGAGAACGTGCAATAGACCACAAACTGGGGAACGGGGGAGGTGTGGGAATTTGAGTGGGGGGGGGGGAGCCTGGATTCCAGAGCGTCTTACCATCACAGGCGCCGAAGGCCGTGGGCGAGGCCGCCTCTGGGATCCCCACATCACAAGAAATTTGACGCATGATAATCGCGTTTATGAAGTTGGCCGCAGTCATGGTGGTCTTACCGAGTGCTCGGAGCTCCTGTTCTTGAATGGAGACCGCTTTGTTTACAGTCTTTTCCCTACTAGGGGTGCCGGTGTTCCCGGCGATGTCACCGCCGCGGCTGGGCGGGGTCTCTGACTGCGGGGGCAGCAGCGGGTGGGACCGGCTTGGGAGGTGAGCAAGGTGGCCGCTGGTCGGAGGATAGTACAGGCCTGCTGGGGGAGGGCTCACCAGTTTGGGTTCTGACTTGCTGATGGATGAGGACGAACTCAAAGCGGAGGAGGAAGATGTAGAGGACGGTCCTCCATGCAGGTCCTGACCATGTTTGGACAGGCTGCTGCTGTTTCCCCTGTGACTCTTGCCCCCTTCAGAGCTCCGGGGGAGCTCCTTCATGCTACCTGGTTCCAGGGCTTGGAGGTAGGCCTCAGGTGGAACCCCAGTCCTCTGTTGTAGGTGAGTACTGTAGCCTGGGTAACGAGAGGACCTGGGACCAGGCAGACACATGCACATAGGCACAGGGTCATTAAGGCACCATTTGGAGCACTTTCCAAGCTGACTGAACAGTATGTGGGAGACAGGCCTCTCACCTGAGGACGGAGGAGTTGGTGTGATCAGGGGGCACGGGAAGACTCTGGCCGCCGGCATTGTGGAGCACGCTGGGCCGCTGCTGCAGGCTGTCCTGCGTGCGTGGTGACACTGGCGAGTGCTGGTGGCCGTAGGAGGGCCGGGCGCTGGCGATGCCAGAGCTGCTGGAGTTCTGCTCGGTACCTGAGGCAAGGAGGACAAAGTGATGAAGATTCCGCGCATCGCTTTGACAGCGCACCTGAGCACCATGCATGAACATTCACCCTTATTTTCTAAGGGGGGTGTCGCAGGAGATGATTGACATCATAATGACTTAGACTGAGCATGAGAAACTCATGGGGTAACAAACAAAAGAGCTGGGGGGGGGGGTAATCCAAACAGGTTACCCCGGCACTTGCCAGGTCTCCAGATAGGCGCGTGCTCCACATTTCCATGAGCGAGGGAACTTGGCTTGTCTCTGTCACGGTCCCGGTCCCGCTCTCTGTCCCGCTCACGGTCTCGGTCCCTGTCGCGGTCCCTGTCGCGGTCTCTGTCCCTCTCACGGTCTCGATCTCGCTCACGATCACGCTCGTGGTCTCTCTCCCGGTCTCGATCTCGCTCCCGCTCACCTGAAGATGTGCCCTGGATCTTGCTCATGTGTGAGTGCCCACCTGAAAGGACATTGGAGGTAGACGGGGGTTTGAATAAAGTGTAAAATTGACACTGTATACAGAGACAGGTAATGCATACATTAGTTCCTCCCACTGAAAGAGCACTTCAGAGGCACACCTGAAACACGATTGTATAGTACACCATTCCCAACATTAGAAGTGTCTCCCTGCCTACAGAATTCAACTACTTACATTCTGACAGAAAACCACATGGTTTGCATGGTATAACAAACTTGTCTCGTTAAACAGTCCACAAACAAAACTTGGTTTTGCAGATGTCTTAGCGCAGATGTGTTAAGAAGCACGGGGTTAGCAAACGTTGCCTGCAAGTTACATGAAATTAACATTTTGTCAAGCGTACATCTATAGAGACAAACTTGTGGCAAACACCCAGAACAGCTGGCGTAACAGTATCCTGGGCCTACCTGGAGAGATTGGTGAGGCAGTGTAAGAGCGGCTAGGGAAGGTGCTAGTTGTTCCAGGGATGTAGGTAATACGATCCATGGGGGAGCTGGACACCCCTGCAGAGGGAGGCACCAGGACAGGTAAGTGTGGCACCTGAGACAGGTCGATGATACCTGGGAAGGAGAGGGAGAAAAATCCATTAAAATAAGAAGTGCGAGAACCACACCCCAGCAGCGGACACAAAAAAGGCACAAGGCGCTGGTACAGATTTAGACAGACTCCTGTAAATAAGGCACCAAAATATAGACCTGCTGCTAAAGGAAAACCTGTCAGGAAGGCAACAGACATACAGTAAATCTGTGCGTTTACAGGCAACAGACGCACAAAAAAACATTTAAGAGCAGCAGAAAATGCAGTCAATAAGAAAAGGTGAGAGAGGAAAGGCAACTGCAAGCTGTCAGACCCGAGATGAGAACATGGGCAAAACGGGGAGTCAGAGTCATCACGCCAAGACACCAAAACGTAGCGGTGCTCGAGGGAGCCTCACCTCGGGGGCTTGCAGAGTAGGCCAGGGTGAGCGGTTGGTCGCGGGGCGACAGGCCCCGCAGCAGGTCCGAGCGCTGGACCGCCATGGCGGCCGCCGACGCTGCCGGCCACTGGTGCATCTGTTGCGACGTGATGTAGTCATTGAGCAGCGTCTGCCGGTTCTCCAGGGCTGCCGTGTCCGGGAAGCCACGGATCAGGTACGGAGGATAGTGATGCGCGTAGCTCGGGGTGGGGCTCAGGTGGCGAGATAGGTAATAGGCTGTTGGTGAAGACACAAGAGGTGAGAAGGAGGCTAAGCTAAGGCTACCCACATCTCATCAATACAATCCCCAACAAGGTCACCTTAAGTGTGTAGATAACTGCAGTGAGGCTGAGCAAACACAACAAACACAAAAACACAGTGCCAAACTAGAGTTCACACATACCAGGATCAATAGGAATGCCTCTGGGCAAGGCCGTGGGGTCAAAGGTCAGAGGGATCTGTTGGCGATAAGCGTCAGTTCCCAGCTGCAGCAGCCGCTCGTAAGAGGCAAGCGAGGCGTGGTGCTCTGCCACTCCGGTCAGGGGGGACTTAGTGGAGCTCATGTCTCGTGGAGTGGGCGTGGCCTTGCGCTCTTGAGGCGGGACTTTACTGGAGCCTACAGCAGAGACGCACAGAGTGAAACGGGATGCCATAACATGCCGTGTGACCAGACACCAAATTCTGTGCTACATATTCATCATGCACTTGTCATATACTCAATAACACCACCACTTTTGTGTGTAATACTGCACAGTAAATATCGTTTCTATTCGTGAGACTTACAGCTAATGCTCAGCAGAGGTATATGCATATGAACATGGAGTTGTAGAAAGAACTACCTTCAGTCTGTCGCTGTCCAGACTCCCGCGAAGACACAGGTGACCCGCGGTGGGCGGGGCCAGGATAGGGGGATCGCAACGTCCCCTTGTGCTCCTCGTAGCCTGGGGGACTGTGATGGGCCCGACCTCCAGGCTCAGCAGCACACCCTAGTGCCAGGGGCGAGGCACGTGACAGAGAGTTGGCGGTGCTGACCACGGCACTTGGACGCACCTTGGGCGGGGGCTCCTCGTAACCACGGCCCCGTTCCAGGTGGGGGGCCACGCTATGATAGGAGCGCGGGGAACTGGCGATGATGGAGCGTACATCATGGCGCTTGGAAGATCCTCCAATGTCCTGCTTCATCGGTGTGCCCTGATGACACCACACAAGGCAGATATGTTAACCTAACTGCATACACAGGGCACTCTGGACCTGCACTGACCTACTCATACATGCAATTTACATGCATAAAGTCTGCTTCTTTAAAAACCAGCCGAGGACTGCACTTGTACGAATACCTTTAGCTAACATCCAACTTTCTATTATGAGATTACACTGACTACTGTACAATCTGACATCAGTTTTATTGCATGTTAAACTAAAAATAAGGGTCAAGAATGACTGTTAAACGTTCCCACATTATAAATATGTAGGTACCTCAAGTTTCCGGCAAACACATTTTAAAAGAAACACGGTTTATTTAAAGCATACATGCATAAAAAAGTGTCACCTGTCAGGTGGGAGCAGAGTCCAGCTCACCTGTGTTATTGAGCCCTCCTTGGCAGCCTTGCCCACCATCGCTCCTTCTGGCACTTGCCGTGGAATTTCGTGGATGGAGCGTCCCCCCTCCTTCACAGTGGCCACAGCGCCTTCGTGGGGCCGGCCCCCCTTCAGAGCATCTGGCCCTGAGGCGGGGCCCCTGTGTGGGGGAGAGCTCTCCCTCTTCATCTGTTTGGGTTCCCGCCTCAGGTAGTCGCCTTGCTGGTCGACGTGGCGCGGGATGCCTGAAACAAAGGAAAACAAAGGATGAAGAGGCTGTGAGGAAGACGGTTGGGCGGCAGCAGGATCCATTTGTAACATGTACCTTGTGAGATGGAGCCACGGATGTGGTGGGAGTCCTTAAAGGGATGTGGGCTGTGACGATCCTGGGGCATGACCCGCTCGATTAGCCCTGGGACAGGCCAAGTGACACTTAGTTAAACAGCCAATCAAATGCGATACGGTTCAAAGAACACAAATGCAGTCATAAAAGAAATAAAATGATAGTTAACAGGTAAAAAAAAGTTAAGAGGGAAGTGGGAGAGCAGTTCATGGTTAGCACACCAGAGGAGTCCGGGCCACCTTCCTCCAGCTACGCAGGCGCTCACCTTCACAGTTAGCAGAGGACAACGAGTCCCTTAGTGGCAGCCCGCGGGAAATGCCCCCCTCCATGACATCATAGGGCCGCTTCAGACCCAGAAGGTCGCCCCGGGCCTCCTCTTTAGGGTTCTGGGACGTTCCTCCTACGGTCAAAAATGAAGAGACGCCATCAGAGGGCAACCCAAGTTTCAGTTCTGGAAGGGCTTCTGCTGTTGTACACTAGCGTGGCTTTCTAACCCAAACTCCTTCACTGAAGCTCCAAGTCTGGATTAAACAATGAAGCTAGAATTTCTGACATTTGTTTGTGCTTTCATCTTTCTCCAATACAGCAGGCTTACAAATGCTCCCTTAATATTACTTTCCTTTAACATAGCACACTTGCCATAAACTGGCTCGCCGCAACACTTACGGTCGTATGTGAGGATGTGACCACTGACGCCCTCGTAGACCACGTGAGCCTTGGACAGCGTCTCATCACGCGGACTCTTGTACAGCACGTCTGCTGGGGTGCCCTGTGTGTTGAGGGCGTCAGAAGGCATGTGAGGCTTAACGTCACAGTGTCACCAGCCAAAACAAAAATCTACACCACTGATGCAGGTCCTGACCACACTGAACTTCATAAATTAAGCTTTCATAATATTTGTGTAATTCATTCAAAAAAAAAAAAAAACCTGAAAAGCTGTGGGCAGGAGAATCAGACTTCTGTCACCCTATATTACCTTTCCTCTGTTTTGATTAGTTTTTTTCCAACAAAACGAGACCGGATCTCACTGGAGGATGGACAACAAAGGTCAGGTTCTGGGCACTCAGCCCACAGGGAACCAGGCTCAGGTTACAGGACTGAGTTACCACGGCGACCAGAGCCTCATATCGCGCAATCTCGCTGGCATTAGAGACTTGACACAATGATCTTATCGCTGTGCCAGGTGAGTGGGGCATGCAACTTTCTGCAATATTTCACTCTTTCCTGCTGCCCACTCAAACAGAAAACAAGCCTCCGAATCTCACTGCTGAGCTCTTATTTTAAGGAAAGTGGATGAAGAGCACAGTGGTCCAGTGATACTGACCGGTTGAAGGGTTGGTAAACAGATTAAGGAAGAAAAACAGTTGCTAGGATGCTCTGGTTGCTACAGAGACGAAGCCACAGCAGCGCTGTCGTTATGTCACTCTTTACTGGGAAATCCACTGACAGTTGCCATTGGATACTGCACAACTTTCCCTATTTGAGAGATGTCCTCTAAGCCAGTACAGAGCAGTTAATCTGGATTTACGCAATGCAGCCCTAGTCATATAACTGCCAGAACAAAGAGTCCTTGAGTGGACTGATACACAGTACTAAGACACTGTAATTTACATGGGCAGCCAAACTGGTGTCACCTTCTACCATTCTCCACAGGTCATAAATCAGAAAACAGAATAAACAGATTTTACAACCCCCTGTATGCCCCTGTGCTCTACCTGAGTTATGGAGCCCCCTCGGTAGGAGGGAGGGTCTTGGTGTACCCGGGTGCCTGGAAGGCCCTTAGTTATGCTTCCACCCTGGACTGCGGGCACAGACCCTGTAGAACCAACACACACACACACACACACACACACAC
>JABJVR010015547.1:4882-41877 GCA_025773905.1 Chitala chitala | reverse complement strand
TATATATATATGCACACACACACATCATATATATATATACACACACACACACACACACACACACACACACGACTAAAATCAAGATGTATCATAATTTGACGCCGAGGACAATCCCTCAAACACATTAGCTGACCCAAGTCCTCATGCACAATGAACAGATCTAGCAACCCTAACTCATTACACAATCATCCATAGGCATAAAAATTTATTTAATGTAGACCTCTGAGGGACATTTTTAAAACATATATCCAGAATATTCCTCCACCATCCATGCTCGTCTCCAGTTCTTTCTTCCTATACATTTCAATTACTTCACTTTGCACATGTAAACCTACACATACTACCTACCCATCAATCAATCACACGATTAAACTTTTTATTGATAGTCTTGACTTTTTAGTTTAAATTCTGAATAATGTTCTTGTGTATGTCTGTAAATTACAACATGACAGAGCAGAATTGTCTGGCGCATGTCACTAAAATCCAACTCCTGGGTCAGAGTAGCGGAACCGGGTCTCTGCCTATAAAACAGGTAATTGGACTAAATTATTCCAGAAAGTTCTGGAGTGGGGAGCGTGGATAAGGACTTGTAAAAATGCGAGCTGTGGATAAAAGAATCTAGGGGAAAAGTAATATTCCTAACGTCACACACAGGTTTGGAAGGGGAGCTGTCAGCAGGGAGGTAATGATGATATGTGTAAGACTACATTCACAATGAAGCTGCTTTTAAGGAACTTCCATGTCCAGCTAACAGGCACAATTCCAGGAAGGCACATGACAGAAATCACCTCCGTCTGTCCCCCAGGCCTGTGAGATCAGTGCCCCCACTTGACCTGTTTTAATGTGACAAAATATTTCCTGATACAAGCTGACTCATCTTGGCCTCTGGTTTGGCGCCTGGTTCAGACCGAGTCTCAGAGGGAGATAAATATTCGAACAGATTTGAAGGCCGCCTCTTTCCGCTGGTCTCACTGACACCCTTATAGAGGGCTGCTTATTGGTGATGGGGGAGAACATGGCTTCACACAGGCTGTCAGCTTCTGCCTGATGCTGCACAATGAAGACCCACAGGGTAACTGCCAGGAAGCACATCACTCTCACTGGTGACTGACAGCATATGATAAGACCACCAAATCTGGCCGGTAATGTCTATCTCTTTCCAAAACTGTTCAAAGTTAGGCGTACATTATTTCAAAAATATTATAATAGCAACAGGAAATAATAAAAATCACAAATGTTAAAAAACAAACAGTAAAACTAGATTTCAGTACCCAGGACTAAAATCAACTTCCCTGTGTCGACCTTGCAGGTCGTAGACTTCTCCGGTTTTTCATTTGATCTGTCCTCTGCTGATACACCCTCCTTTCTTTGTAAGAGACTGTCGAGCTTGCTGGGAATTGGCCCTTTATTCCTTGAGACACTGGATCTAAGTTCTGATAATGCAGAAAACATTGTTGGATGAAAGGGCACTGGGCCCAGATGAAATTAGATCTGTCCCCTTATTGCCCAACTCCTGTCAGTCATTAGTTGCATGTCAGTGTTGGCCCATCGATGTTACATATGACCCCTTTGTAGCCCCCTATTTATAAAAAATCCTAAAATCACCCCTGAAATGATGAACAGAACTCAACAGATTAACACTTCAGTTTTGTCTGTAGCACAGGAGTTGAGTGGATTTGGGCTGATGATTTTGTCGTACAACTGAGTTCTATGAAAAGCCTCTCTGTTTGATCAGGTACATCAGAGTCGAATCATTTTAACTAAAACACCGCAGAGTTAGATCAGTGGCAAACAGAGATCTCAGGCAAATCACACATACTGCAATATTTATACGTAACATTCTGCTTATAAAAAGGAATTCTTGTCATGCTTTGTCAGTTTCAGTTGAAAGGACTGTCATAACTGAACAGCAAATCTTAAAACAATAAATTACTGGTTACACAAGTTAACACCAGTATCATTTTATCTGATAGTGGAGATCATCTTCACTTACTTAAATGACATGTTGATTGTAATTGTGTACAGATGCTAGATTCCCAAGAAGGAACATATTCATTACCCATGTTGCATTGTAACAAGGGTTGTATAGCACAATGGTAGGCACAGACACTGTATTATAATCATAACCGTCACTACTATACTCAGGGGTAATGAGAGCTGTCACATCTGTGGCTGTTATTACATGCTTTTCTAACTACATGAGGGTAGCAGGTTAAGTCATAAATCATTATTCATCTCCAGGTTTGCAGACACAGCCTCCATCCTTCTAATACCCGGAGAGCAGCGTACCAGGCAGCCATGCCTGAAGCTTACCCAGAAGACACCATGGAGTCTGAGACCAACAGCATTGTCTGCGACGAGCTGCTCATAAAATGTATTTCATTAATGCTGATTACATTTACCTTTAATTCCGTTAGCTGGAACTCTTATTCAGATGGTCACGGGTACTGGAACAAAGCTCTGAGCATCTTCTGAAAAAAGCACACATTTCTTAATTTTGTTAGTTATTTATAATTATAGCATAAATTTTAATAGAATTGTTCTAGAATTTGACCATTTGTACACCCTTTCCTACCTGAGTGAATTAAAGTGTATGTTAACCTTTAGACAAACCACTGTAGGTGTATTGAGGTTTTTTCTGTTTTCAATGTCATTGTAAACTATGTTACTGCCTTCACTGAATGAGAGCCAGTTAAATATCAAGTAGTACTTTTTTGCAAATGTCGAGCCTAGTTCTGGTAAAGGGAAGGTGACGGTTGTTGCATGTGTTGTTGTGAAAACGCACCATCTGTATTACTGGTTCAGGAATGACCTTCTTGGAAATCCAGTGGAGTCATAATGAAGTCAAAAGGACCATGAAGACCATTTCATGCCAAACTGGCTCTAAAAAACTGTGTATTCATTATTTTCTCTAAGGGGGAGTTTCAGGGACTTTGCAGCCCTGAAGAAAATAAAGGATGTGCACCCCCCCCCCCTCCACCATTAACATGACGTTCCTATAAACTGACTCAGGAAAAATGACAAAGAGCTTAATGTGAATAAAGGAGAAAGTTGAATAACAAGGTTAAGAACTCCACATCAGGAGCTGGGACCACTAAACTGACGTAAGAACCTGTGAATGATCGGTAACCAGTAACGACAAGCTGAATCGCTCACTGTCTTTTACGTGCTACGTTTCACTAGGATGAAAATATAAAGGAAGGCTGGAGTTTAGGCTCTTGAGCAATAAGCAGCTTCAGTAAAGCATAGAGAAGTGCTAAATTATGTATTTTTCAAACTGTAGGTTGTTCATGCATCAATGTACTGTATTCACTTTTTCATTAGAGATTGCAATGCCAACATGCTGTTTTGCAGCTGAAGAACAAGGGTGCATTTAATGCATTATGCATTGCATTGTTCAAATTTTATTAATTTGTTTTCTGTAAGCAGCTGGGAAAGCTCACGTAGCTCTCTTCTCAGTTCCCGCTGATGTCAATTTTGCTATGTCTGCTGTGTTGTAAATATCGTTGGGCTTTGTACTGACCCAGCAGGCTGTTGCCCCCAGGCTTGGTGGGATCACTTGTGTGTGAAAGTCTCACGTTTCCAGAGGTAAGCAGACCTACACCTGCTGACTCCCAAACTCTAAGTGGCTACACAGTCATGAAGAACTTACCGACTCACCTGAGTAAATTCCTTTATCTGTTACACTGTTTTAAAATTCAATGTCTTTCCCTTGAGATAAATAGCCTGTTTTGACTTAAGTTTATAAATAAGCTGAAACAGTCCAGCCTACATACACCTATAAAGATGACAGCAGATTTAATGCTTTTTGGCTGCAGTGGGGGGAGGGGAGGCAATACATTTTGAGTTGTATTATTTTCATGTCAATATACTCCAGGCAAACTTTATTGCATGTTCTGACAACATCCTGTTTGGTTGTCCTCAGGCCTTGCAGTCCAAAATGGAAAGAAAGCAGCGTGAAAAGGTGCAGCCCAGAATGTTCCGGAATCGGGACTTTGCTCTGACCCATTTGCATATCATTCAGGTCTACAAAAGGGGAGCAGAAATTATTAATCTTTTTGCATAAGATGTGTGCCTGAAATGCTGTTCTCAAACATACCTGAAGAAGTTAGTGTGTAGTTTACAGAAACATTCAATTAGCGAATGCAGTTCTCCATTCCTGTTTCTTTTTTTATATTTAGCAGATTATGTATTCAGTTAGCTGAATGGGCCCCTGAGGGTAAATTGAACTGTTTGCCAGATTCCTGTGCTTGACAAATATTCTGTCACCGACAAGGTAATTATGAGCTTTCACAAAAGTGGAAGATTTCAGGTGTCATAATAACTAGCACTGAAGGAGAAAAAAACTGCACCGGTATATTTTAAATCAACTCTCTGTAAACCGTCTATTGTGAAAATCCAGAAACAATCCCCAAGGAAAAACATAATTTCAAAGTAGATTTGTGGAAGTTTCTATTCAACAGCCACTTTTTAAACTGACAGAGATAATATGCATTAAGAATATTACCTTTAATAAAGTTTGAGATGTATAAATAAATATTCAAATATTTAAAGCATATAAATTGTCCTTTTTTCTGCCAGACCTTTTACCACCTATTTTAACGACTATAATATTATTTTTATTTTTTACATTAACATTAACACATATAACATTTTTTATCAGTAACAGCAGTATGTATATATATTATACTTACTAAAAAGCAGCAAGCGAAAGGACACTTTTCACTGCCGCCCTGTGGTGGGTTGGCGCCCCGCCCTGGGTGTCCCCTGCCCTGCACCCTATGTGCTCTGGGATGGGCTCCAGGCTTCCCTGCGACCCTCACCGGGACAAAAGCGGTTAAGGAAATTACTGACTGACTTTTCACTGCCCTTCCCTGTTTGTCTTCAACACAGATGAAAGTGACACATGAATCCAGAAATTCCTTTAATGTTGTCTGACAGATTACATATATTTGAAATTTTCTATCCATAAATTTCTGCAAAACAGTCAGACATGGCTTATCAAAGCTAATACTGACTCAACCATACATTTTTAACGTACAGTTTGTTTGCCATTTGTCATATATTTAAGTCACAATTTTGTCTTTGTCATGTATGTGTAAAATGAATGAAATGTAGCTTTACTCCTGTTATCTTCAACAAAGTGTCTAAATTGAATTTTGCAAGTTGAAAATCCACATTTAAAAATTACCAAAAAAAGATTTGATAAAGCTGTTGATTATAAACAAGATTACTGATGTAGTTTATTATGTTTACATAATTTTACAATATGCAATCATTGCATAACATAAATAGGCAGTGAACTGTGCAGGAAGCACTGCTTAAATACAAAAAAATTATAATAATTAGGAACCCTAGTGGGTGGAGTCCCTAGCAAGAAATAGTCTGGGTTGCCTTATCAGGACAATACCCATAACACGTCATAAATAACACTCTGTTATGAAATATTCTTACAACGGAGATTCTGGTGAACCCTCATAAGAAACTGTATTAAGTTGCAGCTTTTCCCGAGTTCGGCTATTTCAGTGGATTCTTGAACTCATCTTCATGTAGTTTTGTCTTTGTACTGTTTTGAGTGCCCTGTGTTTGTAGTCTCACTGTGTCCTGTTTTTGCTCTCGGTGCCCTATGTTTGTAGCTTCACTGTGTCCTGTTTTTGTACCTGGTGCCCTGTATCTGGAACTTCTGTGATCAATTGTTTTTTGTGCCAAGGAAGTATTGTGTTATGTGTTATAGCTGCATAGATTATAATTATCAAAGATATTTAATGTTTCCCTCTTGTCTTTGCTTAGCAGCCTGTTATCATCTGTTAATTAATAACGTTTATTATTATTATTTCTTTAATAGTTTTAATAGTATTACTACCATTAATAATAATAATAATAATAATAATAATGACTAAACATTTTTACTTTTAAATCAGAGAGCTCTAAGACATCTTTAGCATATTTATTCAAAATACCCATCACTTCAACAATAGATTTAAATTTTTCCCGTTATGCAAATAACACAGTCATAATTGAAGATATGAATTGAGTAAGCACGTCTGTTAAATGCATCTTTTCTGGTATTGTTCTAACACCTGGCCTTTACCTGGATCCATTCAAATAACGCTACATAACCAGGTTGACGCTGGACTCCTGCAGCCTGCCGCACTGCCAAAGCCCCGACAATGCAATGCAGCATTGAGCAGAAATGTAATGCATATTAACATGCATGATAAATGAAGAGGGTGAACCAGATGGGCTGGGAAGAGAACACAAAACCTGCAGTCAGAAGAACCGGGTGGGAAACATTGAGTTCTGGGGGGTGAGGATGGCTCTGGCTACCTCCCTTTGCACACTTCACAAAAGGAGCGGCAGAAGAGCTCTGGTCCACCGTCATCAAAGCACCTGCCATAGCATCTGTACCTTCTGTGCAGTTCTGCTGCTGTTAATGATATAATTTCTATTTCGACAGTCTGTTCCACAGAGCAGAACGAGACAGGCAGCACTGAGTCACAGAATGAGCATCAGAAAAGAGTTTTGTTTGGCAGTGTGTGCCAAATTCAACAATGGGGCCTCGCTTAGCTTTCAACATAACACTAGTCCCAGGCAGTGTTATTGGATGAGGAAATAACTGGGACAAACCCAACTTCTACATAATCGTGAGCTCTTGTCTCAGGAATTGGTTAACTTGAACACCATTCACAAGCAGCCAACTCAACACTGTAGTTCTACAGCACAGCCAGTAAACTTTTTTTGAACTTGGTCATCGATGGTCAAACTGCTTCAGGGTTTGTACTGCGTTTGAATTGACACCTGCTACATCAGGTCTTGTAACAGCAACCTGATGTTCACATTTCTCTTTCTGTGTACGAGGTGGAGAACCCGTGCTGAGCACCGTAATCCCACCGTTCACTGTGCCGAAAGCAAAACGGTTAAGGTCAAAACTTTGTCAGGCTGCAAGGAGTTTGTTATTTTCAACAACGATTCATTTTGAATTTTGAAATAGCCATTTTTAAATGTAATTAGGTCTCATTTTAAAGACTTGTAACTGGTGGATGCTGTACACACTGTCTGACTCCTGTTAAAAGTGTGTTTTGTCACTCTGTTTAAGGGATTGCAGTTTTTTTTAATTGATTTTGGGGCAACAGACTATAATCCTGCTTGTGTGGTTTCTACAGATCTTTTCATGTGTGTGTTTAAAGGTAAGTAATTCACCCACAAAGGAAATCTACAAGGGGACACCGGAGCTTGTCCTCACCTGCTGTTTATAGCATGTACTGCTTTTATGCTTATCTTAGTACAAAATACAGATAAACCAGCACTGGACCAACTGTACTGCATATGGTCACAAAGATCTTTTGGTTAAATTGAATGCAGTATTTGGATCTAAATAATTTTAATTTGATATAACTCAAGGCCAAGATTTAATTGGGGCCAAACAAATACAGCAGCCATTCATACTTAAAAGTTTAGAATTTTTTATGTGACAGTTTTAATGCTCAAGCAAACTTTAATGAGTCACCAAGAAATATTACCTTAAATTAAAGATTAAAGTAGTTACATAATAACCAAGAACAATCATTTATTTGTATTAATAGAAAACGATTATTTCAGTCCTTGGGTTATTTAAATCTCTCAGTGTTCATCAAATGCCTCCATTTAGTTTTATTTCAGTATCAGACACTAAGATCGGCTCATCGGATTTAAATTTTATGATTTTGCTGCAATTATAGTCACATTGGTTTAATAAATTAGAGTGAAGATAATATTAAACTTGCGCTACACTGACAATATAAATAAATCTGTAGTAGGCCTGTCACGCCCCAGGCTGTTATGCCTCCATGTGCCCTCTAGGTGTCGCCCCTCCTTGTGTTTCATGTTGCTGAATCGTAATTATGTCATTCATGCTTTCTAAGTGTGTCTTATTTTCTTGGTTTCTTTTTCAGTTCCCTTCTTGTGTGAGTCCCTTGCTGGTTACTGTGGCATGGAGCGTTGTTGAGTGGTGGATGTTTAGTGCAGCAGAAGCAGTTTATGTATAGCAAGTACCCCACAGATGTTCTAACCCTCTGTTAGTTTAAACCTTGTGCACTGCCTTTTGGTTTTATTTTGTAGTTTGCGTTGTTTCGATTAAACCTCCCTTTCTGTGTGCACCTCACCTCAGCCTGCCTTGTTCATTACAAGGTGTATATGAAAAATGGACTCTAAAGTGCCAATAAAAATTTTCTTCATTTAAAAAAAATGTAATCATTTTCACAAAAATTTATTTCACAAAAATGTTATCATTAGCCATTAGTAGCTGGTAGTTTGTGCACAGCATTGTACAGTTCATAGATGGCATTTATTTGAACATGAATTTTAAAATCGAGGTTTTTTTTTTTGCCTATAAATGTTAGAGCAATTATATTGACTTGCAGATGAGTCAACCTTGTTTTTCTAGTTCATTTTAAAGAATTTTTAAAATTTTAACTACACAAATATATGCAATAGATCTGACGTAGAACTCTATATGTAAATAATGAAACATTTATTTATGTTTATAAGTACAGTGATTTATATAGTTGTGGGAACCCACTTAGAAGCTTTGTGCTAGGATCATCTTATGAGCTGATCAAGACACAAGCTCTGCAATAGATGGGTATGGATATAATTACTGGTTTCAAATACAGCACTTAGATCCAGAAGCGTGTTTGCTCTTGGATTGCAGTAACTAGAGGGTATGGACTCTTCCCCCTGAGCACAGCAGTTTATTCAGTGTTGGCTTGAATAAACAAAACACATTGGAGTATGCTGTAGGTGTTTGCAGTTTTAACATATTAAATGTTTGGTTGAGATTTGATAGTTACTTTGAGATATAAAGAAAGCCGTATACCTTGAGTAACTACCTTCTTGGGACTCAAGTCATGAAGCAAACCCCTTGTTAGTAAGATTAACTATTGTTTAAACAAGAAGCGAGTGTGCCATTCTGAATTTGTAACAGACAAGACAAATAGAACAATTACTAGTCTATCCTGGATAGTCAGAAAAAATTGGAGAAACGTGAGTGATTATTATAGTTTGAATAAGGGAAAGTGAATTTCCAGAAGGGAAATGATTTTCTGGTAACTTACTCCACGGCAGTGATATTCATCTGTAATATTTAATAATTTGAGCATATAGGGCTAAATAAAATTGAGGAAAACAAGCCAAAATGATGCTTTCTGGGATATTAATAGAAATGGTGGAGTATTTACACACAATCACCCTTGTTAAGCTTCTGGCTTAGTTCCCAGGAAGGGGCCACTTGTATCATCCAGCTGGATAAATTGCTAAGTTGCTTTGTGCTAAACTGTGTAAAAGCTTTTCTTTTTTCTCTGACACGTATCCCCTGGCCTTACAGGAGAAAAACACAGGAAAAGATTGAGAATGATGTGTAGAACCACACTGCCAAACACGAATAAAGGTGTGTTTGGACACGCTGCAGTGGATAGATATAGAACACAAAAGTTATACGTATGATAACACAGATACATGAAGCGTAATAAAATATACAGTAGACTATCACAATGTGTCAGGTCAGAGAGTACCATCATTTGTCTTATACCTTTAGGATAGTGGGATTAAATTCAGCCCTTGGTACATTGTGTGTGTGTGTGTGTGTGTGTCAGAGTTTGCACAGTGCATTTTCTATGTGAGTTTGCTCTGGACATTTTTACTTTTTAATAGACAGGTGAGTCAGGTGAGCTTGGGACTTGAAAGTGCCCTTAGCGTGTTTGAGTTCCCTCTGTGGCCTGGGATAGACTCCAGGCATGAGTGTCTTAGGGTAGGAAGGGATGGACCTTCAATAATTCAGTATCCTAGACATGGACACAGGCCCTGCAGCATGCTGACAATTATAGATTTTTATTGTGGAAGGTTTCAAGTGAAGCTTTTTTCAGGAATTCTGGGTACCAAATCCCCCCAGGCATCAGACATAACCTGACCCTTACTGAGAAAAGTTGGAAAATCAATGTATGAACGACAGATGAATGAGAAGGCCCACACCATTCTTGCGCTATGCACATTGCCTTTGTACCTGTTTTTTTTTTATCTCGTATGAAAAACTAATGTGTTGATTGCTCAGTGGATGGATTCTGTAATTAGGATGTATAAATGACTAATTAAAACATAGTTCAGGCTGACAAATTGTCACAGCACAAAGAGACACAAAAAGGATATCTGAATTTGTGCATGCAGCTCTACTCAGGTTTTATTAACTAAATATAATCATTTATTTTACATATCAGCTGGTTTAGCATTCATAGGCTGCTTCCTCTCAGTCTCTGAAAGTTATCTTTTATTGCTGCTTTGTGATACTTGATAATGGGATCATCTGGCAGGAATGATGACTTTGAAAATTAAATCCTGGAATCTGTGTAACTGAGTTGAGGTTTCTTGGCCAAATTGTCTTAATCTGCCACAGCTTCACCTTGAAGACAGTTGCTGTACAATGTCTTCAGTGATGTAAAGCTTAATGCACACACAAGAATGGGGTTTGTGAAATGTCAAGCAAGAAGTTTGCTAAGATGAAAAGTAGTTACAAAATTACAATTTTCACATCAGAAATCTGAATCTAGAATGCTGAAAAGTGGTGCTGAAGTGTATTGACAAGACACCGGCAGATTTCTTTTCCCAGAGTGTTTCCTCACTGTCCCAGTGTGAGGTAGTGACCAAAGCAACACACTTTGGGTGAACAGGCAGCAAACAGCATGAGTCTGCACTACACAGAATATAGCCTTATTGAAAAGTTGTGCTTTCTCATTGGATGTCTTGGCAAGCCCAGGTAAGTAGGCAATTTAAATACAATAGAATTTGTAGAGGAGACTGTTTGTGTTCTTCATTCTACACTGCTTGTGTGTGTGTGTGTGTGTGTGTGTGTGTGTGTGTGTGTGTGTATACCTAGTCCAAGGTGTTCTCTGCCTTGTGCTCTAGCACTGCCTGGGATAGGCTCGGCTCCAGGATAACTGGTTGGGTAATGGATATTGGAAATAAGGGATGGTTGTCCTAAATTATGTTTAATTTATGGCCGTTTGTGCATAACTTAGTCATTCATCTTTATTTCCCTACTACATCCTCCACTTAAATCGCAAGCATGCTTGTTTAGGAGCCGGCCATAGTTCATTATGTGAGTGTTTGATGTGGAGCGGTTATTGTTAAGCTGCTCGTACAGATCACTGTGTGTCAGACCTGTGAGCTTCTCCACATTAACATGACATGCAGCTCTTACTGTCCTGCTACCTGTCCTCCTGTATTTGGAATGAAAGTTCTGCACTTTTGACATGTCACAGTCAGCTGAGCTCTCTCTGTCTCTCTCTCTCTCTCTCTCTCATCTTTTTCCTGTGCCAATGTTGCCATCCCCAGTTGACTAACACTAGCTAGCTTAACGGCTAACTCCGAACCCCTGACTCCATGGTGCAGTGCCAAAATGATGACCACTAGCACAGTTGCCTGTGGGTTCTGGCATGATGTCGTTCCAAATGAATGCTCCCTGGCCGCCCTGTAGTCAGAAGACCAGCCGTTCATGTCCTCCTGCACCGTCCTCAGAGGCGTTTGTCAGCAGAGCAGACAGATTCCAGCCATTTATCACTCCACGTTGGAGGTAAATTAGCCTGTTCAAAGAGGTGTGTGCCGCTCAGCATCCCTGGGCCATTTCGTACCCCAAAACATGAGTTTTGGATTTGTGATTCGTTGTCTGTCTTTGTGAGATGGAATGACTTGTATTCTTTAATATATGACAAATGTACAAAAAGGAAAAAATAACATGGGAGTATGCTTTAAACAACATTACAGTATTATTCTTTTAAATATTCAAAAATGTCCTTGCAAATGATTTAGGGTCAGCTAAGTGATGCTGTACTATAAATTTGCAATTAGGCTACAACTGGAATTGAACATCTCAGATCATAAAAAGCATCGAGCACGGTTAAAATCAGTCCGCGACAATAAAACAGTCCAGCTTTTCAAGGACAGACAACACACAGTATACACTCCTGTATTTTACACAGTATACACTCCTGTATTTTACACAGTATACACTCCTGTATTTTATCCCTGTTATAATAGTCACATCTTTAGTGTTCCTCACAAAAGCCTGATTTTCTGATAGCAAAGCAAACTTTTATAAGAGCTACAGTTACTGCAGTAGCTTTATGTTTATTATCAGATAAAAATAAGATAAAAATGTGGTGATTCTTTCTTACAGTAAGTCCCTCTTTTTATGAACACCTTAGTAACTGTGAAAAAGATTAGGGACTTTCGATAATCGTTATCTGAAAACATGTTGACTTTCAAAGCAGTCGCAGAGCTGCATCAAAGCAATGACCTGCATTAGCATAAAATTTTAATATTAATTAAGAGTGACCAGCATCCCATATGGTTTACTGCACATTTTCACATCTGTTTTTACTGAGTTCCAGGGAAGACAAAGAGTAGAGTTGAATATGATCAAAGCTTATAGGATCATATTTAACTAGGGCATAAAGAAACAATATTCATAAAAAAAAATGTTTCAGTGGAAAATTATTATGTAGTCCTGCACAATGACACAAAGGCAGTCTTTGAACATTGTGTTTGTGTTTTGTTTTTCATGTTACACATTATTTGGATTATTGTCTTCGTATGCAGTTTAACTGTGATCTTTTTGCAAGCTTGTGAACTTCCCTAGACAAGCCTTTTATATTTTTGTCAAGATACTGTATATAAAAAAAACGAATGGCAATGCAGAATTTAAAAAGAAAAATAAAAGTAATAAACATGTGAAATTGTAGAATTATTTAGTTTTTAATCTTATGAACCTTAAAAAAGTGTATCGTCACAAAATATGAGAATATGTAGGTGGAAATTGATTAATTGCAGGAAGGGATGGGTGAGATGGCATGTTGGTAAATTAACATATACCTTGTTGAAAAAAAGTAAAAAAAAAAACCACTGGCATTTTGAAACCAGTGTCATCTTTCACTGATTCTCAGTGTCACTATGACCTCTCTGGGTTAGAACCCAACCCAACCCAACTCACTATCACAGTCACAATTTCAATAATTTTGTTTCAGTTTAATTTGACTGCCTTTGCTAGAACAATCAGCATATGCATTAACTTGTTACATAATGCATATCAAACTAGCAATAAAGTAGGTAGAATTTTTCAGACCTGTTACCGTACAAGAGCGATCAACCTAATTATGTCACACTCTGACTGGCTTTGATCCCACTGAAACAAACAGCTGCTGGCTGGGGGAGTGAGTTTGTTTATCCGTCTTCAGCACAAAGGCTGCCATGCAGTTACACACACGGAGAAGCACGGGCTTCTACTCAGAACATGCTCCGAAATATAAAGCACCCCATTAGCCAGCTGTAAAATGTGTTTTAAATCTTTAAACAAATGTCATAAGGGACAGAAATTCTTCCTGTTGTTGGTTTGCTGTCTTACAGAGCTGACTGGTCTCTGAATCCCAACAATCCTGCCCCCAGGAAACACAGTTCGCACAATTCACACACGGAAAATGGAAGTCCTGTTGCTCGTTACGTTAACTGCAGCTTGTATATATAAGATATGTTGGTTAAAGAGCCACCGCTCTTACCAACAGGTGCTTTGTAGAGTGACAAAAGCTGACCTTACTGTTGTAGCCACAAGTGAGATGTTTAAACCAAACAGTTTCAGCTCTAACATCAAGCAGTATAAGATGGTTTGGTTGGATACAAAAGTGTGTAAGTACACACTAACAAGTTTAAGGATACAGGTAGCTGGATACAAAAGTGTGTAACACTTGAACAGGAGAAATGAATAACTAAAGTAAATAAATAAATATTATTGTTGTACACGTATGTGAATAAGTCTAGACCTGTTTTGTCTCTGACATTAACGTACAAATTATGGTATTTATAGAAGCATGAATAATATGAAATTTGTATTAAGAGGAGATGATGGAGGAATGATCCAGCTGTTTCAGACCACTGCAGCTGAGCTTTTGCTGCCGTGGTTACTGACCGCATCATTTTCCTTAATGTCAGGTCCTGCATCTCAAGAAAGGCTCCAGTCTGAACACCTGAATAGGTAATGAAAGTTAATTGGAAAAAGGTTCTTGCTCGCTAAAATGCATAATTAATGTTTACAGTTATTTGCGTTCAAATGTTTTGCTGATATGGTTAGGAAAAGGGACATAAACTAGCTTAATATTTTTGATGACACGTACACGTCATTAAATATAAAATGTCCTCAGTCATCGTTACGAGTCCGACAGATGCCATAATTTAAGCAGTTTTGTCTTATTTTTGGATAATGAAAGGCCAGCATGTATGCAGGGAATTTCTTTATGTATGGCATCTGTTTTCCATAAATTTACAAATGATTTTCTCTACATCACTTGGTGTTAGTGAGCTGTAGCTACAAACTCAGTACATACGCATGCTTTAATACAAAGGCTTTATTGCAAGATGTTCAAAGACACAATGGTGGCATTGTATGCTGCTAGATATTTTACTTATATTGTAAAAGCCCAGAGAAGAGATAAATATGTATTGCGTGTATCTGGTGGGGGGGGGGGGGTATTTTTGATCTTTTTTTATAAGCAATTGTGTGTGTGCGCAAATAAACAGTCTACACAGCCAGTGTCACGCTTTTGCACACACCTGTTGTTATACATTTTGCTTAATTCCATAAAAAATAATCTAACTGAAAAATTGCATGATAGTCATTGTTGCCTGCATGGTAACATTCAGGTCTTCATTGCTTGGCAGTTAGAGTAAAGGGATGGGTACCTCAGTGCCTAGCTGTGATGCCTCTGGCCCCGTGATTCAGCCCACTGTACAGTGAAAATAACTGCCCTCTCTAAGTCACACATCTATTCAGGCATAGAGACAGTGGCACTGGGCACACAGCTGTGAGGCTACGTGTGTAGATATACCTGGACAGCAGGTGGCATCATGAACACAGGTGAGAAACTTGTAATCCATGGGTTCCCTGTTCGTAACCTGAATAGCACAGCTTGTACAAACACTGCTTCTACTAGAACTAGTAACAGTAGTGATAATAATGTTTTTTTCTTATTGTTACTGCATCGTGTGTTTTTTCAGAATTAAAACGTTCTACAACCTGCATTTAAAAAACAAAGATTAAGTGATGGTTACAGTACCACGTTTAGTTCTTTATGGAGGTAATTGTAGGAGTTTGACAGATTATCTTGAGGTCACCCCAGAATCCTTTCCATCAGTGGATCTGAACTGAGTATGGATCGAAAAGCAGTTGACGCGCCCTCAGAAGAAGTGTCCTGTAAAATCAATGTTCAGGGTACGGTTTAAAGGCAGAGGTTGCTAGACAGGGTTGCTCATCAGTCTACTGACCACTACAGTGAAGTGCAAATCCACGATGAAGAGTGGTCTGGTCCCTGCAGGAGTGAGAGCTGTCAGCCCTCTCTCATCACGGGGCTGCAAGCTTGCAGGAGGTGTTCTGGAACAGAAGCTGAGTTTAAAGTGACAGAAGCAGCAAAGAGAGAAGTTCTGCTTCGTCAGTGACAAGATCAGAGATTTTTTTTTGTATGTTCCACACCTAGCTTTCAGTCATGCACAGGGTTTATACATCTTAAAAAAGATAAAGAAAATATAAAACTATGAAGTTTGAAGAGGAGAAGAAACTTTGTGGAATACTTTCAGATGCTTGAAGTATGTACCCTGTAGATATCACAGTGGTGGCTCAGATTAAGAAGTGCGAGGGGCGGGGTGTGGGGGGAGGGGTGGAGAATATTCGTTATTTTGAGTGTCTGTGTTTTGTCCTCTTTATTTTTGATTTTCTGAGTACAATGAAACAGTCTGACAGCCTGTGTAAGGGATGCTGTTGTCCCTGACCACGTTACTTATTTTAAACCACCACACTGCCTACCAGATCCAGCAGCTGTGTTGCGTATGTCACTGTATGCACATCCTGAGCATCTGTCCCATTTTTACACCCCAGATAGTCCCTGGTCTCCTTCCAGTGTCACATGGGTGACACTGAAGACTTGTGCCTGCATGCTGCTGTGGAGGAGGATGTTCAGCTGTGACCAGCCTACATTTGAGTCCTCTCCTGTGGAGAGATCTTAATCCCTGCCTCCGTGAGACCAAAGTGAGGTCAATCAAGAGCCCACTTTGTACGAGCTACAGAGATACCCTACATGGCCAAGGTATACTTTGTGCCATTTTCTTGTAATTGTTAATATTAAATGTCCAGTACGTGACGAAATTAAAAAATAAATATACTGTCTGTTACTATGGATGCCTGACTAACAACACAGTGAGCTGTAGTGTTGTCTGGTACTCTGGTACTCTGGTACTCTGGTACTCTGGCCTGGTGTTTCTAGTGTAAAGGTGTTCAGTTGAACCTCGTTGTGGTTTCTGTTCCCATTTAAGTCAAGGCCTTTCCTTTTGTTCTTGGCTTCCTCCAACAGGTTTGTAGATGATTCTGTAAACATGGCCCTCCTCTTCATCCTCCAGCACCTGAATTCCCCAGGAAATTACAATAGGGCCCTCTTTGTGGATTTTAGTTCCACCTGCAGCACAATAATCCCTGCCCCCGTGTAAGACAAACTCTCCCAGCTCAGTATGCCAGACTCCACCTGCAGGTGGATCACTGATTTCCTGACGGACAGGAAGCAGCATTTGGAGCTGGGAATACACACATCTCTCCCCCTCATCATCAGCAGTGCTTCTCCACAGGGCTGTGTTCTTTCACCTCTACTCTTCTCCCTGTACATAAACAGCTGCACCTCTCATCATCAGTCCTTTCAGCTCCTAAAGTTCGTGGACGACGCCACCCTGATTGGGCTTATCTCCAGGGTGATGAGTCTGCCTACAGGTGGGAGATAATCCATGTGGTGACCTGGTGTGAAGAAAACAACTTGGAGCTCAACATCCTAAAAACAGTGGAAATGACAGTAGACTTCAGGAAAAACTCTCCCCAGCCCACCCCATCACTACTGCTGAGTCCTTTTGCTTCCTGGGCAGCATCATTACCCAGGATCTTAAATGGCATCTTAACATCAGCTCTCTCTTGCGGCAGATGAAAAGGTTCAACTTGCCACAGACAATGATGGTACATTTCTACACTGCCATGGAGTCCATCCTGACCTGCTCCATCACTGTCTGGTCTGCTGCCTCCACTGCCATGACAAAAACAGACAGTAGCGTATCATTCACTCAGCCGAGAGAGTGATTGGCTGCAATCTGCCAGTGCTCCAGGAACTGCACGACTCAGGAGCGGAGGATTGTGGCTGACCTCTCCCATCCTAGACACAAATGTTTTGACACACTACTCTCTGATAAGAGGCTGCGGTTAATCAGGACCAAAACTATACGGCACAAGACAGGTTCTTTCCATTTGCAGCTGCCTTAATCAACAAGGCCCTGGGCCCCCACTGACAATCCTAATTTCTGCACACATTACACACACCAACACACTGCATTCACTAACAGAGCTTGTTGCATTTACATTTGCACAATATGCGTACTCACTACCTGACTGCATAGTGGTCTTTTTAACTTAACTATTTTACATGTGTTGTATTGTTTTCTTAAATTTTTACGTATCTGTCATCTATTTATAGTACTTCCTACCCTTCCTACCTTTTTTCTGTCTCAGTCTCTCTCCAAACAGTCTTGCACCACATTACTGCAACAAATTCCTCATCTGTAAAAATGCATTTGGCAATAAACCCGATTCAGATTCTGATTGTTTTGTGCTGTCATGTATATAATTTGGTTCGGGTTGAATCATTTTCACTTTGTCTTTGCCTGGATATCTGTTTGGTTTTCTTATTTAAGACTTATTGGGGAAATTTTGTGTGTGTGTGTGTTTGTGTGTACGCATGCGCGCGCGTGTGTGTGTGCGTGTGTGTGTAAGCGTGCGCGCACGTGTGTGTGTGTGTGTGTGTGTGTGTGTGTGTGCGGTAGCGCATGGTGAGGGAGTTATCTCTCCTGGGTCCAGATCATGTGAAACTCACTTTGCTAACCAATGGACTGAACACTTGTTTCCACACTTGCATGGCATCCATCTGTCAACAAACATCTAGTGTGGCTCAACAGAATGAAAGTAGAGATTTGATTCACCCAGAGGAAGCTCGGGGAAGAGTTGAGGCTTCCTGTGATGTGAACCCTCAATGCATCATCTAAACACAGCTGTCTAAAAGATTGATTTCTTTTCTCATTCTACGTAGCGCACATAATCCACGTGTTTTAAAAAGCATCTTAAAGGTGGATTTTATTTTAACTTTGTGGAGCCAGTTGGGCAGAGTTTTGCTTTTATGGACCCTTGTATCACCTGGGAATGTTCATGTTTTGCCATCTGCTGAAGATTTCAGTTTAAAGGTGTGTGTATTTAAAAACTGAAACAGTAAGATTCTCAGTTCGTTACTATTTTTTTCCTTTAACAATTTAGAAAACAGAGAATATATACGTGCTTAATTCATGTCAGTAACATTTTAAACATTCGCCTGTAAACACGTCTAAAAATGCCACTGTGAACCCAATAGTGTGCTTTAACTCAAATTAAAAAATAATCTGCTTTGGTATACGTGTATATATATATATATATATATACTGTATATCAGTGATAAATCGCTGTTTCCCTGATCTGTTTATCACATGAATGTGAGGATTTGTGCCACAAGCCTTGACAGCTCCTGGCTTTTAGAATTCAGCGGTGGTGCAGAGGGCCTGGACCGGTGCCATCGGCATGTCCCGTTGGGCTCTGATTGTGTCAATTGTGAGGAGCCCATTTCTGGGGTTTCAGTCATGGATGGACCAGACCCATCTAATAGGTGATAATAGGAATAACACGGACCTGGCCCCTCTGTGAAAGTTCTCCCATCTGTGCCCTTCAGAGCTGCAGGAGCGTGCAGAGCACGCAACAAAGGCCAGCGCCGGAGGGAACCCGATTGGTGAGCGCAGCCGTAATGGGATGTGACTTCTGTTAACCCGGAGTGAGCTGCATGTGTCTCCTCAACAGAAATTGCCTCTCTCCTCATGCAAAGTGGTATCGGTTTTGGTCCCAGTTATCCCTGAAAGAACCCAGGCCCAGTTTCTTTACGCATGCAAACTGGCTTCTTCTTGCTTTTGTGAACATGGGCTAGGAAGAGAAGGTTTGAAATGTGGATTTAATGATTTGAGGGAAAAAAAAAATCCTGAACGAATATGGACAGGTTCCTGTGACAAAATAAATTACTACCACAGCATCGATCAATGGAAACTCACCGGAAATAATTAACGTGTTCACATGCTCAGGTATATTTTAAATATCCTAAAAAAAGAACATGGTATTCTGACAAAAAAGAAAAAAATTAAAATTGTATTTTGGTGATTTGCAGGAAGTTAAAATTACATTACAATCAATTATTATTTATCATCAAATTAGTGTCAGAGGAGGCGCCGTCATACATGACTGATGAAGTGTTGAACAAAGTGAACATTTTTACTAAGAACTAAAGACAGGCACATCCACATCAGCAGCCTCCAAGCCTGACTGCCTTCCATCAGTTACCCCTAGAGTTCACACACCTTCTGTCTCCTTCATGAGGACTAGGCCGTTAGTGCTGTCCCTCCTAATGCACACATTCACATTTACAGGCAGAACTGTGTGTGCACTTGTGTGGGTGTCTATGCATGGGCATGTGCTTGTGTGTGTATTTGCGCGCGTGCCAATGTGGGTGTGTTTGTGTGTGTGGGTGTGCCAATGTAGTTGTGTGTGTGTGGGTGTGTTTTTAAGCTCTCTGCAGTAGCTGTGCCTGTTGAATTTCTTTTAGAGTAAGACATGAGCAGTGAAAGCTCCAGCTGTGGTGGGTGCCAGTCAGTGGTGTTTGATTTGCACCCGCCGGTGGCAGAGACAGGGCAGAGTTGCATTAAAATCGACAGTCAGCGCATGTGCTTCTTACGCATCTGACGGTCACATGTTTGAAGTGTGGCCTTCATGTGCTCTGTCACTCATGCCCAATTCCCATCTCCAGCACTTCACACTCTGGCGTGTCTGTTAGGGGCCCGGGGATATTTAAACACATCTCTGTTCATTCCGAGCTGGATAAATGTCCTTCTGGGAGTTGTCCATTTTCCCTGATCTTTATATCACATCTAGGGCTGGTCTGTATCAACCCATCTTCCTGACATGATCCATTAGAGACTGAGAGAGTGTAGGTAAATCTCTAACTCCAGAACAGCTGTAGGCTTCCTCTAATTTATCGTCCTCTTCCTCTCCATCACAACAGGCAGACCTCAGCCTCTGCAGGATCTGCTCTGTGTTTTCCGTTCCCGGATTTGACACCTATGTTGTGTTTTCGCCAAACAGCACCGGACTGTCAGCGCCCTTACAGAACCCGTTTGATGAGCTATTATAAATAATCATAAACCGTCGTCGTGCAGGCTGCTCTAAATGCGTGACCAACCTCGTTCGTTATTGATTAAGACAAAACAAGACACAAATTTGGCTTCTGTTTGGTGAATGTTGTTCGGATCACTCAGGTTATATTTAACCCAGCCTTTATCAAATGGTGTAATTATTGCTGCCTTGCCTTAAGACAGTTTTACATGCTGTTGCCCATCAAAGCAGTTATACATCAAATAGGGTCCATTAGAGGAGTGAGGATAACATTTGCATATTTTTTGTCATTAATGCACAGTCACCGGGTTCTCCTGTTAGACCTTTTCTGTTTTGCTTTCACAACACAAATCAGTACAAAATAAAAATGGCTCTTTGGAGTGGAAAGACAGGGTCATGTGAATAAACCTGAACAGGGGTCAGTTTACACCAGTGTTATCACACACCAAAAAAAATCACTCTTTCATGTCTTTTCTGCATTTTTAGTCCTCTTAGTAAAGAATTTTGTTACATTGCATAATCTTTTGGAATCTGACCAGCTCCTACAACACAGATGGTTAAATTATGTTAAGTGTGTTTTTCAAATAAATAAATGTAGAGCGCAGTCGTACAGTTTCCAGCCGTGTGAACGAGGCAGCACTTCATATTTTGATATTAATGGCAGAATTTAATAACAGGCTTGTGAAATGTTTGTCCTTGCAATATTATTCACGTCAATCACAATATGTTTTTAGATTTCATTATACAGTTTAGTTTTACTGAGACAAGGAAAATTTTTATAAACCACGATTATGTATTAGCCTTGCGACAGACTCCAGCAGCATCACTCAAAATACACCAAGCCTGTAACTCCAGGGTTGTGTGGTCTGGTATTTTCCCAACACAGTACACAAAAACGCACCAATGCCTTTGCTGCTAGCCAGGAATGGTGAAAATATAAACGGCTGGGTGAGACACTGGACTGGGAAGTACTGATTGTTTAATTAGGGGGATGATTACACTTGAGCCCAGTAGAAAGTTTTCAATGTGTGCCCTTATTTAATGAGTTAATGTACATTTCAGATTCTGTGGCCTGTCTCACCTGCTGTGGTCTGGGGAAAGGCACACTGATCTGTTAAAGAACCATCTGGTTCCAGTTAAGCCTTAAGTGCAGGCGTGAACACTTACTCCTGGCTCCTTTACATTCCCCAGCTACTTTAAATCCAGCCTGAAATTTGACCCATTTTACAACGATTATGCTTTATGTTGCATTGCTGGGGACGAGCTTTATGCTCGGGCCAGAGTCATCTTATTATTTGATTTAAGACGTTTTTTTTTTTAGATCCATAACAGAGTATCTCAATTATTCATATGTGTTCAACAATTACCACTGTTACCTATGGAAACTGAGGACTATTAAGTCTGGTGTGTGGTGGACACAATTTTTCTTAGTTGTGTTCACACATTTTTAATAACCTTGTGCTGAATGTGATTGTCTTGTATTTTATAAAACACACTTTTTATCATTTCTGCACAGTTTGTTTCCTTCCTGTTAGTCAGAGTACGGCATGGCTGCTTCTGAAATAGTCCTGGTGTTACTCTGAGAGCTCTGACGTCTAAAATAGTGTGAAGGGAAAGGTAAGGTCACGGGGAACAAGCAGTAACAAACTGTGTAAATATATGACCCTGCCATGAACTGGAAAAGCACAGTTAGTTTTTGTAGTTAGTTGCAAAAAAAAAAAAAAAAAAAAAAAAAAACACTTAATTGTCACGATTTTGTAAGATTATTTTAATTGGCAGTCTGCAATGTTTATCCCAGCACAGTTCCCTTTGATGTGTTTTAGCTAACAAACTGCGTAAACTGCGTTTCCAAACAACGCTGACTTAGTTTCGTGATGTATTTGAAAGTGGTCTTGATCATGGGTTTATTATGTTCCTCTTTCATCTGAGATAACTGCTCTGAACGCTGCTTTGTCGCACAGCCATTATCAGCTCTGCCCATTCAAGCTGCTGAACACGATGTGCTTGGCTTAACACATTTGCAATTCTTCATATTTGTGTGCATGTACAGTTCACGTTGAGGTGTATGTGTTTTTTTTTTTTGGATGACAGGTTAAATCGATAAGAAACGTAGCAGAACATTTCACACTGGTTATTCTTGTTCAGGCTTGTTTACACGTGGTAGACACCACTGCAAGGTCAGTGCAAAGGGAGTAATGTCATCGATGTTGAATGTAGGCTGACTGACATGTAACATTACACATGTTCCACATCTTCGCAATGTGATCAACTGCCAGCCCCTGAGCATTATTTTCAGTGAATGGATCTAAAAAGCGAAACCACCCCTTTTACACTTCTGCTTCCGTGCATTAACATTTTCCAGGAGTTTACACTTCGGCACCCTTTCCATATGCAATGGACAGATAAGATATTTTAGATTAGAAAGATAAGCATTTGCTACATTAACCAGGCACCTAACTGCTGGTCCTGTGCAAGACATTTACGTCCATCTAAGGGCCTTGGATGTGAAGAAGGTCGTGTCTTTGGCTGGTGCACAGGTCGAGATTCCCACCAGATCCTTGACGTGGTCCCTTTTGACAGTGTTCAGAATGGTAAACATCTAGTAAACAGTAAACACCCAGGAGAACCAGGATTGAAAAACCTCTGCTTTAATTATCCCATTTATATTTCTTCTGAAATAAATAAAAACTCAAATTGGCCTTCCCTGCGTATCACCTGAAAGCCTAGGATGGTGTTAATCACGGCTAAGTGAACCAGCATGCTCGGGAACTGATGGCTTGTTATATATGACATATTACTATTCTGGAAATAATAGGTAATTAGATCTCGCTGATGAATGTTAATACGGAATATTCATTTTGATAATGATAAATTATGTATCTGAATCAATTACGGTAGTAGAGTAACACCATCCCTAAAACTGAATTCTTGGCTCTGACTTCAGGCTCATGCATCTCTGTAGATCAGTTCATTGAACCTGTAAAACATCTTTTCAATGATGGGAGTCTGCATTTGCATGAGAACACAGTTCACAGTTCCAGATCGACTCTACCATTATTCAGTTTTTGTTAGCCAGCTGGGTGGTGTGTGCGTCAAAACCCAGTGGAAACATGTACACAAAGCACTCGTCTCCTCGTATTTTTCTCTGCACACTCATGTGAACTGAAGTCTCCAACTTCCTTACTTCTTAACTTTAACTTCAACCATCCATCTGCTGCTAACTCCTGGCAATAACAGTAATTTATTCCTGCAAACTGCCTTGAAGCAACGTGTTGTTGTGAGAGGCGCTATATAAAAATGCATTGAATTGAACTGAGCTAAACTGAACTGGGATGGGCTGAAGTCAATGAAGATGTGAAGAACTTTCAGCATTTCAGAAAAAGACCTTTTGAGTACAGTGAATGTGTGAAATCATTGCATGTTTATATCTCTTAACTTTTTTTTTTTTGGCACTGACCTGCATTAGCCAGACCAAACGGTGGCTTCTTTTCTACGTGTTCCTCTCTAAGAACATGACTTTTATAGCTTAAGAGACTGGAATCTGCTGTTACTGTGTGGAAATGTCCTGAATGCATTATATTCAAAACTGAGCTGTGATTGGTGAGAACTGGGGTGAGACGGCTACTTTTTAGCAGGTTTAAACAGACAAATTACGTATTGTTTTCTGGCTAAAGCTACATACATTTACATGGCACGTGGTTGAATTAGTTAATAGAAGAGTTTCCCTGAGTCACTCAGGTCTAATTACAAAACAGACAGGCAGACATGGACTGTCTCTTACAAACGCACATACAGCATGCATGACTGTGTTACATCAGTATATAATGTGTGATTTGGACTCATTTGGACACAACGTGTAAAAAGAGGTTGGTTAATAAAATAAGCTTGCAGCTTGGTAGCCTGTTCACACTTTGCTTCTAATGCATTCTGATTTCTCAGCTTCACTGAGTTCACTTTATTCTTTGTTTTAATTGTGAAAGCAGGATGTAGGCACTTAATTTACATTTAATGATTCTAGCAGTTTTGTAATATTTGTCTTTTAATTTGCCTCAGTGTAGTCATTTTAGGTTGTGAATAAACCTTGTTTGCTGGTGAAGTGCTTTGTAGATGGCCTGTCCAACAGAGATAAACACCGTGCCAAGTCCACAGCTTTGTTTACACACTTCCTGTCACATGGTGTCTCAGCAGCCTAAGGCTCACCATGCTCCTTGACTGAGCTGCTGAGAGGCCCCTGTGCAGCTCCACTGCATTAGTATGGCAAGTGTTAAAAAGTGCAGCTACTGGGTTCTCAGCTCATAATTTCTCGGCCGCTCTATCCTTTCTTGTTGCTCAGGAAAATGCAGTGAAAGCATCACTTTCTGTGTCCTGGGAGGAAGAAAGAATATGCTTCCTTTAATAAAAGTGTGTGCATCACATTATGCCTTTATATTCTCCTGTTGTGGCCAGAGGGTGTTTGGGTGTCTGGTGGTTCCATATATATATATATAAAAATTTGGGTATTGGCTTAGTTCCAAATTTCCTTTGGCCCATAGCTCTTTATAGCAGTAATCACCGATAATAATTCTTTCATTTCTTTACCCTTAGGGGGTTTCACTTTCATTTTATATTCATTTTTTTCCCTTTCTATACCAACTTCACATAATTATTTGTTAAATACATTTGTTTTTGGATGAGGGGTAATAAAGGCTTGATATCTGTAATTCCCTAATCCCTTGCCAATTTTCCTTTGGGTAATTCCAACATGTGAACCTGTTTAAGCTAAGTCATGGTGATGTGAACGATCACCATCTCTCAAAACAGCGGTGTGCCCATTCAGTCATGTCCCCTGACTCAGCAGTGGAGAAGTTCACATTGACATTCAGAGCAGCACTGAACATCGTTAACAGAAAGAGCTTTATCACAGCTCATGGTCAAGCAAAGGCAAAACCCTGAGCTGGATGAGGAACAGGCGAGACACGGTGGCATAAAGGGTCAGTCAAAGGTCAGCGTAAGTAGAGAGAAGCTGAGCACCCAGGGAGAAATAGCTGAAAGGCGCTGATGTTATGACTGCCGTATTTACTTCTTCGTCTTGAGAAACTCTACAGCCTCTACAGAGAAGAATTGAGCACTGGTGGACCAGAAGCCAGCGTGAATTTTTTACAATACAAAAAGGGCATGAATTCCTCATTAAAAAATAATCTATCTGATTGATCTCTAGCAGAAAAGCAAAAGGTCAAAGTTGACAAGAAGAAGGAAGACTGGGGCTGAGATGGTGTTGGTTTTCTTAACCAGCTGCTCACCTTTTTGCCACACATATCTGCCAATTTAAAGCTAATGAAACCCTGTCATGAGACGCCCAGTGGTCAACGCCCATATTCGTCAGAAACGACTTGAGGAGCAGCTACAGCCACAGCTCGTCCAAATTTTGACACAGTGAAGCTGAAGATGCTTTGCATAACTCTCCAGTGGCTTGTGATGCAGCCACAGCCCCTCTGAGGCCTGCCAAAAGTGCTGAGAAATGATGACAGCAGAGCCTCAGCCTCCCTGAAGAATAACTTTGTGTAATTGACTCACTGATGATGACTTACAGCTACGTCCAGCAGCTGCGCTTGTTAAATGGTAACTTGGCATACAGGCCTAATTCTTCATGTCAAATTTCATATAATGAACTAAATATCATATGAAACACTCTACTGCATCACAAAATGAAGAGGTGCCAGGGTTTGCAGGCAATAGGATGGCAGTGTAACCCTACAGCAGACTGTCTACTTCTGTATGACCCTGTGTGACCCTGGCACAAAGTGGATCATGGGATTAAAACAAGACAATCACTTGCTTAAGTGAGAGACGTCTTGGTCACTAAAGGTTTAACTTTAAGGCAAAGGCTTTGCTACAAAATGGTTTACCCAGTTTAGTGCAGAATAAGGCAAATCCATGCTTGTGAAAGTGGATTTGTTGTGGTATTTTTCTTCCACAAAAACTTATTTACTTTGATCAAAAAAGCTTCAACATAAAACCAGCATATACAAAGTAGTCTTATCAGTGAAATCCGGTGGTAAAACCTCTACATTACCCTTGGATGTGGTGAGTGTGCTATTTCAGGGGTGCTTCTCATCCACATCTGGGAGAGGCGCAACCAAGGGCAGCCCAGAAAACTGGAAGAAAGTGAGAAGATAAATTTTAGGAAACCACTCTTGTACATAGGATGGAGGCTCAGTGGTTTTTACTGTTATCAACACAACAAATCCTATGATTGCAGTGTGTTTTCTATGCTCTCATTCACTCCAACCACCAATGACCCTGTCTAGGATAAGGAGTTTCAACGAATGGTTAGAAGATGTTGCGCCTGTGGGGCAGTAGAGGGGAAACACAACAGAAACCTCCCCCCCCCCCACCATCACCTGACACGTATCACACACTGCTACACGTTCGCATGCACACTGCTAATGGCTCTGTAACTTTGGCAGAAACCACACAGATATCAGACAGACACAAGCAATAAAACTTGTGCCTGTCTTCTGAGTGCTGAGGATCCAGGGCTTGTATCTAATACCCTGCTGGTGTTGGCCTAACACAAGCACATAATATTATAGCAGCACAGGTGATTAATTAATTAGTCTTTTAAGATGTCTGTGTGTGTTGGGGGGGTGATGCCCTAAAGACAAAACCTGTCACCAACAGTTCGATTCTTTGTCCTGGAAGATGCTGTGAATTTAGAGTCCATATTGAACTATACCTGTCATTCAACTCTGTTAAATATTTAGGGGCCACAGTTCAGAAGTCTGTCCCAGACCTGATAATAAACCAGTGAAGAGATGTACAAACGGCTGCACTGTGGCTGTATTTTCCAGTTGTGATTATAGCTCTTGAAAAGGAAATTTTCCCTTAGGCAAGAGGATATGTGATTTGTCATCTGAGAGTAAAGTTTTGCAGTAATTTAATCTGCAACAGATAAATGTGTCTTAATTTTCTTGCATGGTGAGTAGTGCTAACTTGGCAAACTTTTGAAGTACTTCTGAGCTACAAGAAACATCACTTTGACAAGGTGTCAGCATCAGTACTGAAGCACATGTTTTGTGCAAAAAGTTTCCGGAATTCTGATCTGATTCGTCAAAAAAAAGTTGAAGCCCCACAGTTGAGTTCTGACAGCATCATCAGTCTAGTTGTTTTTTTTATTTGTTGTATTTCAGCCTTTCAGTGTTAAGACAGAGGTAGTTTTCACATTTCTCCCTTGCATGAATGCAAGGTGTCAGAAAATGCACAATTAGTTTTCAGGTCGTGTTAATTGTAAGCATGAAGCTGCTGAAACTTAAGCTCAGAGAGGCGCATGTGATTACAGTCTGACAGAGTTAAAAGCCGGCAGCCAAGTCACATGTGATCAGTACTCATTAAAGAACAATTTCTTTCACCATGGTAACCGTCATGTGGCAATGTAACTTATGAGGCAGTGAAGTCATTAATAGGATTACCTTACCTGTACTTGTACGTTACAGAGAAGATTTTGGCAGCTTTGCTGAAGCAATGTATCTTCATAAGAACATCCTCGTTTGAGCTATATGAAGCTGTTCTGTTCCTTCAGCCGTTGATGAATGACAAACCTTTAAGACCATATTGTGTTTTCCTTGCACTCAATGGAGCATTACCTCTACTACTAAAGCCATGTTCCGTAATGTTTCAAACACGTGGTGTAATGTTTTTTATTTTTTTGTTGACCTACAGCTTGTTTTACAGTCTGTCTTGGACATTTCTGTGCCTCGTGAACAAAAGCAGTTCTACCCTGACATTAGTCAAGGCCTCCTTCCTTCAGCCCACCTAATGTTTGATAGTGGCCACAGGATGCAGTCCATTAAGAGCAGTGAAAAGAATTAAACACCCATTTACCTTGGCACATTTTAAGGCCCTAGCATAAATACGCGTTGCACAATTATGTCTTTATTCCTGATTTTCAGGGTTGTTGATAACACATGCATACATCTCAAAGAGAAATTGTACATCTTCCTTTCATTTAATCGATCATTAATTTTCCTTAGCTGCAAGGTAACCTGGGATATAAAGCCAAAGTGCCTCAAAGCATAAGAACAGGTACTTTAGAGGATAAGGTAAGCAACCCTGCATCAGATGTGGCCGCATCACATGGCACACCAACCTGCCCACGCTGATCATAAGGGCTGTTTCATGGTCACGACTTTACCTGGCTTTACCTGGCTTTACCTGGCTTTACCTGGCTTTCATGTCCTCTTGCTTTAGGAAGAAACTTGAGAAGCAGTAGACAGCTAGGTGGAAAACGTGCAGAGTACACACGTTGAGCTGAGGAGCAGCACGGAGCTCACATACCAGGAGGCGTTAGCTAAAACTGCGACACACTGAGACATACACTGCCCTTGGTTTGCCTTTTATTACGGTACAGAATAAAGCTTATGGTAAGTAAGAGGCTTGTATACTGTACAGTATACCGTTCAACTGCTGTTGCATGACTTTACATGTATATCAGTGCATTCAGTGTGAATCTGAATCATCCAATTAATTCAACAAACGGCTCAATCAAAACTAACAATAAACAATTTAAAACGAAAAAACTCCTGTCTTTTTACAAATCTGTCCTCCTATTCTGATGTATTTCTTTTCACCTTTACACGCCAAATCTGTTTAGTTACTGAACCTGTTTAGTCACTACATTTCAGTCAGCCTTGCCTCTCTCTGACCCACGAAGGGCCTTTTCACACCTCTACTCTGCTTATATATTTTAAAATGTGTGTTAATGTTGCCTATGTTGTTTACGCAACATTTTAAGGATGGTTTTAAATGATTCAGATCTATCAGTTTTTGAATTCTGTTTGAGTCACCTTGGGAGAATAATGTTAAAAACAACAGTAAATGAAAACAAATGTAACCCCACAATTTCAGAACCCATCATTATTGATTTTAATTAAAGTGTAAAATTTGACTTTACAATTTGAATTTTAGGTGACCAATTAGGCCTGCTGTAGGCCTCATGCTGTACATGTGTGGCATCCTTTAGTTTTACCACCAGTGACTTTGCTTTCTCACTCGTTTTACTAAATAAACAATTTTAAATGTGTTGTTTTAAGTTTTTCTATGCAGTGATGATTTCTATTTACCAGATAAAATGGCCTCAAAAGCATTAAGGCAAACATAAAAATTCGATGCCAAAAAGCTACTAAGTTTAAAATATAAATCAGAACTACTGGGCGCTAAATGGAGTTTGGAGTTTAGATCTTGTGAGTCCAATCCTGCTCAAGCACAGTGAGAATGATTTATTTTACACCGTTTTTTCAATACCAGGTTTAATGACTTTTTTAAGATTCAGGATCTTTATTTGTTATTTGCACATGCAGAGGCTTTCAGTAAATGTTAGGCTCAGAATGGGTGGGGAGGGAGCTGTAAACAGCCACACAGGAAAAACAAAAAAAACAGAAACAGCAGATCACAATGGCAATAAAAACAAATGGTCATATAATAAAAATGTATTGGATTGGATTAATGGAGTTAGTCTGAAATATTACAATGTAATCATCATTTTCTATGTAAGTAAAGTATAAATATTTCAATAGAATGGTTATTTTAGATATATTGTGGTATTCAGTTACACTCAATTCTAATTGATGGTGTTGCTAATTATTGGCATTTTATTACAATATTTTCAAAAGACTTAACTTTGCACTGAGTAGGTGTCCTTTGAAAGAATTACAGAGAAAAGAAAATACATGAAATATTTCTAATCACATTACAAATGTTTGCCTCTATGCAGAAATGTAACACCTGGATTTACCTTTGGGCTGGTCTGTCAGGCACCAACATCAAAGGAAAGAATACACCATACATAAAAGTTACACATGGAGACATCGGTATTTTCCATTCTCATTTTCCTGTAATCCACAGTTGTTTTTCCACATAAAAATTATAAAGCGCAGTTTTAAAAATTCATGTGTTTTTTCCCTTGGAAAACACAGAGTTGAATGTTATATTTTTATGGACTAAGTAATATCTTCATCATGTTTTAAATAATTCAAAATACTTCTTGTGATTAATTAAGATAGCAAATATAAAATGGATGATTTTCTCTGCTTTTATGTGCCCTGTGGTAGATTGTTTCTATGAAATGGGGAGCTCCCTACCTGTAGAAAACACGGCACTGCTGAGACATTAATTTAGTAGATATATAGTGTCAAATATACATCCTTTATTCATGTTCAACATTGATGTTAAGATTAATTTGGCAAATTAATATGAATGAGGACAGATACACAAGTGTCTTCATTGTAGAGTTTTAAATAATTTTTACATGTCACATGCTTTAGTGTTTTACAAAGAAGGGATTACTTTCAAAAGCAAAGCATGACCAATAATGTTGAAGGAAAAATTATGTGGTACATTGTACTTTTTGACAAGGATGGGTATGTAGAATTCAGTGATCATTATGGTCTGGGGTGTGACACAGACTAAATGTTTTGTATAATGTTATCTCAGACAGTTCACCACAGAAAGTCACTGGTATGGAAAAGTTGCTTCATTAAAAAGACAAGAATTAATCAACTGACAGTCATGTTTCAGAATTCCACTTTTCTTGCCAACTCGGCCTGTAAATATCCTCTTCGCTGAGTCTGGCTGAGTCCAACTGCTTTAATGAGCAGCCAAGGGATGTTCTTAGAAAAAGGTACTGCAGTAACATGCGAAAAGGTGAGAGGGCATGAGCACGTGTGTGCGTGTATATACAAGTGTATTTCTGTTCCCTCCTGTGTGTACCTGTGTGTATGTGCATATGTGCATGTGTGTTTATCTGTGTATGTGTGTGTTTGTGTATGTCCGTGTGCATCTGTGTTGGCGTGTGTGCTAGTGTGTATTTGTTTTTGCATTTCAAATGGTATCAAGCACTCACAGGTTCTATAGGCCAGACTAAAAATATGAATCGGTCAAACCCTTTAAAAACATCATACAGCACTGTTCTGCTTGGTATGGCATGTGCAAAATGAAACTGTACGCATGAGGCTCACGGTAATATGAACTCAGGGAAATCTGGGCAGGCATGATGTAGGTTTTACATACTCCCATCACTCACAGTCTCGTGAGCTCTGTGGTTTTGTCAGCTGTTCCTAACTTGTCCCTTACCTAGGAGAGCTGCTAAATTTTAAGGAGACATCTAACCTTTCTCTCTGATTGAACACCGTTACACTATGGTCGGTTCCAGCTGCGTACCATGGATGTTAATGGGTGTATATTATGTTGTGTTCACATTCACAGTTCATTTGTAAATATGCACACTTAAAGACACACATGTCACTTGCAGCATCGTTTCCAGACTTGAGCGCTGACCTCAAGGTTTAATATACTGTGGCTTTTTGTAAAATTCAGCTGTGATTTCCTATTGGTTCTCTATTTATTATTTATTCATCCCTTTTCATGTGAATTATATGGATATTTAATTTCCATTACGTGTTTATGGAAGTTAAATGAATAAAATTTGTCAGGCATATACATGAAATAGGATTGAGAATAAATACTTAGTATTGGTGGAGTTATGATGCAGTTGTTTTCCCCTTTTCACCCTATGGCAACCTTGAAAAAAATGATAATAAGTTGGGTGGAAGCTCTCCCTGCCAGCTGGACCTCAGAGACTGTAAGCAGACTCACCCTGCAGGGCCTAATCTTTGGGCTTTGCCTTCTGCATTTTAAGCTCCATTCCATGCCTGGGGTTTCCTCTCCCCCACTCCGTCCCCTGTACTCCTTTTGTCTGTCTAGCCTTTATCGGTTTTAAGATTGCTTGAATCTATTACCTCCTATTTGTATTGTTTCAGTGCTGCTCATGATGTTAAAACGAGTGTTTAGAAAGGGCTGATGCAAATATTATTGCAGGCATACTTGTGATCTTCCTTTCACTGCTCTCTCACCCCCCCCACCCCCTTCATGTCAGTCAGTAAATTTAACCTCTTCACTTCTTTGCAATCTGCTTTTCATTTGAGACCAGCCTCAGTGGGGGGATGAAGAATTCCTCAGCTTTCTCAAATTTATGATGTCTTTAAAATGAGCCTGACTGTGCAGGACCAGAAACCCCCATCTGTCCTACCCTCCTGACCCTCTGTTAGTTCTGCGGTTCTGTTTAAAGTTCACCTGCGGCGTTTCTCTCCTCACACCATCAGGTTTGGGCTGTTCACAGCTGATGTGCTTCTCAAGCACAGCGTTGCAGCGCAGCGTCGCAGTTTATAACAACGTCAAGGCGAGTTTGCGAGCACAAACAGCAGTATCCATTTCTCTAGCGATCAGGTCTGCTCATGGAAACACAGGGGGACTTGATACCTGTGCACTTCTCTTAATGGTCCACTGGGTATTTTATCTTGGTTTTACTCGGCCAATACAACACGCATGTCCGTGTGTGGGCAAGTGTATCTGCATGCATGCTTGTCTCTGTCCTTATCATGTTGTCCTGTGACCCTCTATGGATTGATGCCTTACTTTGTGTGTTCTTGATCAATGCCTGCATTCTTTCTTTACAATGTGTTTTTCAGCTTCCCCGTGTCTTTCTAAGAACAGCCCAGGTCATTATGTGTGTGTTCTAAAGAGGATGGCATGAATGTATAACACGCATATAGTTCTAGTTGCACTGTGAAGTACAAGGCTGAGAGCAAGAAATCCTCTTTGCCTGTGATTAATGAAGTTGAAAGATTTCTTCACCATTTTTCCACTCAGATTTACAGAAGTGTGAATGAAAATGTTATTTTTTATTAGAGGAATTGCTACATTATTGTTTTTATTTGTTGGTTTTGACAACTAAAATCAACATGACACAGTATCACAAAGAGGCCACTAATTACTAAAATGTAGAGTATGATGTTACCATGTTAAAAACCTTCCTAGAATTATTGAATTACAAATGTAATCTTTTTGTTTAGATTTAGATTATGTAGATGAGTTTGATTTTCTGATGAAAGATTATTTTGGTGTTTTCCAATAAGCCTTTCAGCAGCACTTCAGGTGATGGAGGCTATGATGAAGATACGTGTTGCTGCATGTTTCGGTCTGATGTGAGTAGTTATTAGGCCAGGGACATATAACAGCTAACCGTACCACGGTGCCTGTTTACCTGGGGCTGGGGTAAAGTTGATAACTGCAAACACTTGTTGCAGTTTTTCCACTAGCCTACCAGCTGGATGTGTCTCCCTAGCTAATGGTTCATTTATGCCAGTAATCAATTCAACTTTTAACAAATCCAAATTTGGTGGCTCAATGGGTAGAACATCAGGCTGGGATGCAGAAGTCTCCTGGTTGAATCCCAGCCCATCCACCGGGTGTGTCCTTGAGCAAGACATTGTAGCATGTAGGTGAAATGTTACAAGTTGTTTTGAATAAAAGCATCTCTTGAATGAATATAACAGAATTAAAGACTCCTAAAGTTGAGACAGCCCAGATGTGTGCATGGCAGTACCTGATTTTCTGCTAAACAATAGTGGACCCCATACTTATTGTCTTTCTGCTTAAGGTCAATTTTAATTTTGTCAATGTTTAATTCATTTTGTCAGAAAGAAGCACTGATAGTGCATGTGAAGGCATCCTGTGAGCAGATCACAGCTAAGTGTGCCAATTCCAGCATTATAGCCATACAGGGGGCTTGAAGATGTGTTTTGATGTCATAATACATTTTATATAAAGTTGTGACATAGGCGCTCAGTACTCACATTATGAATATACGGCAAAAAAGACAGAAAAGCCACATTAAAACAGGGGTTTGCTGATCGTTGCAGACCAGTGGTAAAAAGCCTTGACCCTCCCCCTAGGGATATGTATAAAATATTTATAATTTTTGCAAAGAAAAGTGAAAAGGCCTATTGTTAGGATGGCACTAATAACCACTTATGGGACTTCTCCATGAAAAGAGTTTGAAATATGTTTGGATATTCAAACATTTCAGCACTTTAGGCTGGAGAACAATGTGGCATTCCAGCCAGGAACACCTGCTCGCTCTGGGCAGAACGACATCGCTGACTGGCTGCCCATCGACGGTGCGGGGTTACAGGGATCGGGTTTCACAGCAGCCTGTTATGTAATGCGATACACTGTTAACCGAGGTGCTCAGGATGAGTACTGGGGCTTAAATCATGTGTTGGCCTGTTAAACAGGAACTAGAACAGCTTTGGATGGCAAAGAAGTCAAGATTGTTTTACAACAGTTTTTTTTTGTTATGCATTAATTTGCATTTCGTTCCAACAAGCTTTTCCAGCTGCTAACTGAATGATAAATCAGGGATTCTACTGGGCCGGTTTGTAGCCCTCCTGTTCTATTCCAGTGTCTGCACAGCAGTTGTTCCTACTGTGCTCCTTAATTACCATACATGTTCTCCTCTGGGTCGGTCCTGATTCTCTGTCCCGAAACACTGAAGGTTATCCCGTCAAAAGGCTTAATCCCTCATTCTACCCACTTCTACTCTTTTCGGGGTAAGTAGTTTTGGCCACTTACCATCTAAACAAGACTTAATTTCTGCTTTTGCTTGGCTCAGTGTCAGATGTGCTGCCAGACAGCATCTGCTTTGTGTAGCTGCATTAATGGTTACCACACCGTGATGCCAGTACACGACTCATTGACAGAGCGGGTGGATTCAACTCATTGATGTGATGGACTAGTCCAAATAGTACAGAGATCTCCACCTTTGATTGTGAAAGAAGAAATGATCTCGAAAGCAGATCTTATCGATCGTGTTTCCTTCTCTGTATTTCGAGCTCCTGGTTATGATTTTGCTCAGCTGTGTTCAGGCCCATGTGTGTGGAAATGGAGCAGTACTGAGGCAGCCACACAGCGCATTGAGCTGTGAGGACCTCTTTCTCCTTTCTGATTACAACGGGATGAGCACTCCTTTTGTTGTGTCACTGAGTGTAAAAGACATTCTTTGATGTTCTACTAGCAAAAATGAGTACAAACAGCAATGAAACGGAAAAAACTGAACTTTAGAGGAGATATTGAAGGTGTACTGTGAGTGCCTGTGTTGCTGTGACACACGTCATAGTACTGAGGTCTGCGATTTGTAGGCACACCTGAGTCTCTTCATACAATAGAAATATCTCCTTCACTATCGTTTTCTTGTCTGTGCTGAGAACTTTTGTCCTTCGGTATTCCAACATGTGTATCTCAAACAGGTGGAGGACATAATACCACTTTTAATACCACTGGGGTATATTTGTTAGTCAGTTTTTAGTACAAATAAAATGTCTCATACACACACACACACAAGCTATGCTACATAATTGTCAACAGTAAGCGTTTTTGCCCTCTGTTGGTGTTTGTTTTCCCTAAGGCTACTGACAACTCATTTGCACTTGTTTGAGACTGTAAGAAAAAGGCAAACCCAGTACCGGGCTACAAAGCCGCCGTCATCTCACTGAGTGTATTTGATACATACATAGATGTGACACTCATGGGGGAAACAAGCGACAGGGTGGAGGATCACCAAAATAATGACCGCAAGCACAAGCTAACTGAGCCTTATGAGGAATAGTAACTTGTGTAACAAAAGGGAATAAGAAATACAAATAACTGCCCTAACTCCACAGCTACCACCAAAACAGGAAACAAGTGACTTAAAGAAAATGGCACAGCTGAGGGCTTACTGCCCGACATTTACACTCGACAAGACCTTATGTGTGTAATATCACACAAGGCAGCAGAACATACAATATGAAAGTTAGTGTTATTGATTGAATACCTCTACAGTTTACCCCTGACATTTACCAGTACTGTCGACAAGAGATAATGCGTGTAATATTATATAAGACAGCAGAGCATACAATAAAATAACAAAAATTTATTGTTATCGATTGAATAGGAACCAATATGGTAACTCTGGAGTGGAAATCGACACAACTACAGAAGCTTTTTCCCGGTTATCTTCTCAATCTTTTGCAGAAAACTCTTGGGTGGGGGAGAATTCCTGCTCAGCTATTTGAGTGACACATCAGTTCACCACAGATTTACCTATGCAAATAAACCACATCTGGAAGAAAAATTCAAGGACAATAGCTGGCTCTGTGCTAGGGACATCTCTGGAGCTTCTGGAGATAGCTGTGGAGAGGAGGATGCTGCACTAACTGTTGAGCATAATGGAGAACACCTCACATCCCCTCCACAACCTTCTGGTCCGACAGTGGAGCACTTTTAGCGAGAGACATTTTCAGGATGTCTTTCTGCTATCAGCAATCTCACTGTACAATGAGTGTGTCTCTGAGTCGGGAGAGGGACCTCCTGCTGTGACAGAGTACATACATTGTTATGAAACCATGTTCTTTGCAGACTATTTGATTAACATCCTTGCTGTACTGTGAAGACACAAGCCAGATTTGCCCTAATGTACAGCGTAACACTGCATGTTGTAATATACTGTAGTGGCTCATATTAGCTTACATTACATTATATTTAGTCTCCTTTATATTCTGTTTTTCTTAGTTTCTTTCATTTGAGCTCTAATTTCATTTTTAATTTATTATATATTTTAGAAGCTTTTTCTTTTTGTTACAGTTCTAACCAATCTATACACTTTCTTGCTACTGTAACAACAGAATTTCCACTTATGGATGAATAAAGTGCTACCATCCATTTATCTGTCTGTCTGTCTCTCTGTCTGTCTGTCTGTCTTATCTTATTGGGGCCCCCCCCCCCCGGCGGGGGCAGTGGGGGGGGGGTGGGTGGT
>JABJVR010015527.1:0-41894 GCA_025773905.1 Chitala chitala | reverse complement strand
ATTTATTCATAATATTTTCTATTTTGACCCATTATGATTATGAAAATATGCAGGTAGGGGTATAAAGTCAGACGCAAGATTTGGTACAGGACAGTCATGTAGCATACACTGAAGCACTGTCAGGTAGAGACTGTAGATTTAAAAGTTATACAAGCTATATACATTACTGAATATAGTCTGTGTGGAAAACTTGTCCTCAACAGGTTTGCCTGTGATCTAAGTACTCTGTAACGCGAGTCATGTGAAAGTATGAGCATTACTTCAAACTGCCCTGTGAGTCCAGGATTGTACATGCATGCAGACACACACCTTTCCAACTGCATTTCTGCTGTGGTTGTGTGTGTGTCATAGACAAGCGTGTGGAGAGCTGGCCTCTGATGGGCTCTCCCCTCCCTACCCTGGCCATCAGCTGCCTTTACCTGTTCTTCCTCTGGCTGGGTCCCAAATTCATGAAGCACCGTGAGCCTTTCCAGCTGAGGAGGACACTCATTGTCTACAACTTCAGCATGGTCATCCTTAACTTCTACATTTTTAAGGAGGTTGGTGATGCCAAGGTTGGAGACTATTTTAAGTGGAGATACATGACTACATTGGTAGCTGGTTATGTTGACATGGTGGCTCAGTGGGTAGCACTGTTGTTGCATATCTCCAGGGTCATGGACCTGAATGTAGCTCTTGGCACTTTGTGAGGAATTTGCATGCTGTCTTCACGCATGTGTGTGTGTCTGTGTCCTGCAGTAGGTTAGGGCTTTCTCCAGGGGGTACCCTGCCTTGTGCCATAGGGTGCCCGGAATAGGTTACAGGCCCCTTATGACTCTGCACAGTGGGGGAGAAATGTATGGATGTTACTTGTTTAAAGATTAACCAGTTTCGTCGTATATATCATTTTTTACCCCAATGTATGTATTAAATGTGTTCATTCCTCACCTGTGGCTTCATAATCAGAAGGCACAGATTGTCAGTCTGGTTTTAGCTTAACAAAAATAACTGTAGTGTGGCAGTTTTATAAATAGAATACTATTTCTGTCCATGTGCCTGCAGCTCTACCTCGGATCACATGCAGCTGGATATAGCTACCGCTGCCAACCAGTGAACTACTCGGATGATGTAAATGAACTGAGGGTGAGTGCCCTCTCACCATGACTACAGCCTAACTCTGCTGAACACAATGATATTTTTTCTCTGATGTAATTACACAGACAAATGAGCGTGATGCTATAGCTTTTCAAGCGGCGCACACTTCTGTAATGTGTTGGCATCAAATGCTCAGACTGGTATTTAAAGAATTTAGACAACTGCCAGTAGATTGCATGTGTACATTTTTCAGAGAGAGTAGGCCAAGAGATTTAACCAGCATTGTGGTTTCCGTCAAATTATATGGGTATAAAGATTTGCCTGTTACCCTGTTGGTGTTTGTCTGCATGACAGAGTATGCAGAGACGTCCGCAGGCAGAATAGCCTCCTGTTCAGCTGTTAGAAAAAACATGGATAATAGAATCTCGCTTGATTTTGGAAAAGAAATTGTAGGATTACAATCAGGACAATAAACTCAGTTAAAAAATGGGCTTTAAAGGTACATATCAGAATCATCTGTCATTGTGTTTTGTTTAGGATGGGGTTGCAAAAACCACTGAACAACCAAGTTGAAGCTTGTTCGTGTGAGAGGGAAATGGTGTTTGTGAAAGTTAAGCATTCACAGACACAGTGGAGGACTGTAACAACACAAGCTACTCTAAAAAATGTGGATTTCTACTACTTCGCAATAACAGAAGGAGCAGAGCATGACAATGAAAACAATGTGTGAAAACATTCGTGATTTTCGATGTCAGCGCTGCAAGTTAGGAGCAGTGATGTGATGCTGTGGGCTTTCTTTTCCCATTGGCTGCCTTGATTTGATGAAATCGGTGTTCGAAGGCCACAGAATGTTGGCTACCAATCATAGTGATTTATTTTTCACAGCAGTTTATTCAGATTAAATTATCCAGTGTATGTTTTCACACGACAATGATTTATGCATGTGCAGAAAAGGTGCCGGGAGCATGGTAGGGAATTCTGGTGGCTACAGTGCCCTGTCGTGTCACCAGATCATAACCCAGTCAAGCATCTGAGGGATGATCTTGACTGAGCTGTTCAAAGTACAGATCCAGCAACAATCAGTAGGCATTAATGGTGGGAAATAACAGAGGTTGCATTGGCCACCATCCCTGTAACACTCATTCAATTCCTTACTGACTATAATTTTTCAGTTGTAGGAGAAAAGAGGGAGTATATGAAGTGACAGAACTTGTGTTATTAATGCATAACATACTTTTAACATTTCTGTTGCTAGTGTGACAGTACAGTTTTGAAAGATTGTGAGCTGTGGCATATATTATGTCAACTGGAACTGCATGATGGAATTCAAACTAATGCACAAATGCAACAGGCAGACTAGGAATGAAGAGACTGGAATTGCAAGGTGCTATAGTTAGGAGCACATGGTACAAGAGACAGCCTAATGAAGGTATTGAAAGCAAATAAATGGTCATGTATACTAATGGGCATTAAGTCTCTCTTTTTATTTTAATGGTACTTTATTAATCCCACAGGGAAATTACTTCTCTTCATTTAACCCATCCCCTGAGGGGAGCAGTAGGCAGCCAGCCACATGTGGTGCCCAGGGAGCTAGCACTGAGTGTCTTGCTCAAGGATACACCTGGGTGGGCTGGGATTCAAACCAGGAGAGTTCCAAATCCCAGCTGGATGTGCTACCAATTGAGCCACCAGGCCACTAAAAACTAACTTGGTTAGAGATGCCATGAAGTAGGTGGCAATGCCTTAACCATATGCGTGTTGAAGGTCACCTGGATCTCAATTTCCTTGCTAGTAGAATACAATAGCAGTGGTTTATAAAGAGTCCATATTTTTGTCTTTTGACTAGCAAACCATTTTTAAGAGAGAACCATTGCCTCTGGTTTTGATGTGCAGACTCTTATCCTGGCTGCTTCACACTTGGCAGCAAATTGAGTGCTCAATGCTGGTCACAGTCAGATGGAGCCATGAGAACAACATCATCTGCAAATATCAGGGATGTCACCTCCAGCCCCCCAAACCGGACCCTCCCATCATCAGTTGCACCTTAATATCCTGTCCATGAAAATCAAGAACTAGAGTGGTGACAAGATGCACCCTTGGCAAAATCCAGTGCCCACACTGAACAGACTTAAAGCCAAGATTTGAGAACACAGCTCACACTGTGTTTGTACAGGGACTGGGTGGCTCACAGCAATGCTTCAGGCAACCTGTATTCCTGCAAAATCTCCAAAAGCATATGGCTATGGACACAGTCGGATGTTATCTCCAAGTCCACAAACTGCATGTGGACTGGATTAGCATGCTCCTATACACCCTCACAAAGCTGTGCAAAGGAAAAGAGCTGGCTTGCCATTCCATGCCAGTGTCAAGGGGCATGACCGGAGCTCAAACTCACAACCTGAACAGAGTTACCAGACCAGACGATTAGTCCGCTGAGCTAAAGACCCAGGATTCCCACTTGGAGGACTAATCATGTTCTTGTCCTGACCACTGGGGGATTCATCCGGCAACACTTTCACATCCGTTACACCCTCCCCCTGTAAATATCCACAGCAACCCCGGTTTGAATCTGGGTCATGGCACCAATGTCACGGGGGCAACCAGGGCTCAAGGTCATGACCTCACAGCCCACACAGTTACACCACTAACCAAAGGCAAGAGTCTCCCACTGGGTAGACTAATTGCGCTCTTGTCCTGACTACCAGGGGATTCACACGGCAACACTTTCACATCTGTAAAACCAGGTCAGAACTCTCATTGTTTCTCTGGAATCAAAGGATCAACAATCAGGCAAAGTCACCTCTCCAGCACCTTTGCGTAGGCCTTAACCAGACAGACTGAGAAGTGTGATCTTTCTGTAATTACAACACACCCTCTGGTCCCTTTTTTAAAATATTGGCACCACCACCCCAATTTCCATTCCAAGAGTACTTTTCCTGCTTCCCATGCAACTTTCATAGGCTTTGTTAACCATGTGACACCTACACTGTCCAGTGCCTTCAGCATCTCTGGTCAAATCTTGTCCACCACTGCAGCCTTCCAACCACGAAGGCTGCAAATGGCCATAGCAACTTCAGTAACAGTGATGGGTCTGATCCAACAGATAGTTCTGGCACTGCCTCCTGGTCAGAGGGCATGTCCACCAGGTTGAGGAGTTAATCACCACTTGATAATTTCCTGTGGAGAGGTCAGTGCCTCCCCATTCCTGCTTAGCACATTCTGAATGGGGATGCACCCTCCTCTCCTAAGATGCCAAACTGTTTGCCAGAACAGTTCTCACTGCCCGAAAGTCATTCTCCATGGCCATTCCAAGCGCCTTTCATGCCTGAGCTTTCACTTTACCAACTGCCTTGGTAGTGACCTTAAAACCTCTTGTCTTGTGGATTACTGTTTTCAGGTCAGGGGAGAGGGACTGTCACAAGTGTACAAGTTCAAGTATATAGGGGTCTTTTTCACAAGTGATAGGAAAGGGGCCTGTGAGATTGACAGATGGATCAGATCAGTGTTAGCAGTTCTGTAGATGTTATGCTAGTGTTTCATGTTGAAGAGAGGGCCAAGAGTAAAAATAAGGCTCTCGATTTACCAGTCAGTCTACATCCTCATCTTCACCCGTGGTCATGAACTTTATGTGGTGACGAAAGAATAAGATCATGAATACAGGTGACTGAAATGAGGTTCCTCACAGAATTGCTGCGGCTACTCTTTGAGACAGGATGAGGAGCTCAGTAATCTGAGATAGCCTTGGTGTACAGCTACTGATTCTCAGGATTGACAGAAACAGACAAAGACTGGGGTAGACCCAGGATGTGCTGGGGAGATGATGTCTTGGGAGCATCTCAGGATCTCTCAGGAGTGGCTGGAGACCATTGCAGGTGAAAGGGCGGTCTAGTCCGACCAGCTCAGCCTGTTGTCTCCACGACTGTCATTTGGACAGGCAGATGGAAACTCACTGACTGACTAGCAAATCTAATCCTGTTATCACTACCACTAATTCCATGGTTTGTCTTAACTAAGTTGAAAGCTCTTTTCAAATTCAATTTATAGCAGGGAAAAGGTATCCAGTGTAGTCATACAACAGGTAGAGAATAGTTAGCTGTGTTTCAAATCATGGGGTCTCAAAAGTGAAAAAAGTGCCTAACAGCTCAGGGTTTACATAGTTAATTTTGACCTCTTCTACCTGTGGAAGCTCTGTCACTATTTCACATTTGCTACTAAGACATTTGGCTGAGTACTTAAAGGCCAGCGTGAGTCTGGGGATAAAGGAGAAAAAACTGAAAGGTCTGTTTTGGAGTAATATTTAGTTCCAGTGAAGCACAATGGGCTACCCGGTCAAAGCTGCAAGAAGGTAACATGATACTGATTCACCTTCACACAGCATGTACAGTTATTTGTTGTTGTTGGCAAATGTTTGGGTTTTTTAGACATTACACTGATATCATCAGAAATGTAGCTACCAATTAACTGTCTTTTCATAGTATTTGCTATCTGATGAGGGAAACATTTAATAGGGGTTTGGAATCTCGTGTTCATATGAATTTTATTTTGCAAATAGTAACTTAAGTAATTAGACTGATGTGAAAAGAGTGCTTCCCCTCACCAACCTGCTACTCCTGCAACTATGTGCCATTACGGAGACGTGTTGATGTACTAGTATTAAATGCTCTACACACAGTGAACGTTTTTTGGGTTTGGTTGCATTGACTTTGCGTGTCTGGGTTTGGTAATTTTTTGTAACACTGCTGAGATTGTTGCCCTATGAAGGTTGTTAACTTGAGATGTAGAACACTTTACTTTTTTGAGATGAATCCATGGCTTCTTTGGTATCTCTCACTAATTTTCCTTTCTATTCCTCACCATAACTATACTTGTAAAACCTGTGGAAACCTTCTTTGTTACCATACCATAATCATTACCTTCATTCTGTAGTATAATAAAGCTGCAACTCCAAACTCCTTGTGATAGAACATCTGCTTTGACATTCTGTCAGCAATGGAACCTTAGAGGCAGCTACAAACACATCAGATTAGAAATGTTGGAGCTCCTGCTTTGATATACTCTTTCAACACTGAAACTTCATAAAGACATCTTCTGGAGATAAACTAATCAAAGAAACTGCCACAGATGAACTTGTCTTCAAGAGAAGAGAGACATTCAATGCATTGCAAGAGCATTACATCTTGTGTTCTGTGGGTGGAGTTGAGATATTTCCTGAAGCAGCTGCATATTCTAATTTAGAACTTTTTTTTTGACAGATAGCATCAGCACTGTGGTGGTACTACATCTCCAAAGGTGTTGAGTACCTGGACACAGTCTTCTTCATCCTACGTAAGAAGTTTAACCAGGTGAGCTTCCTGCACGTGTACCACCACTGTACCATGTTCATCCTCTGGTGGATCGGGATCAAATGGGTACCTGGTGGACAGTGTGAGTACCGTCCCTGTTTTTTTTTTTTTTCTGCAAGTTCAATAATAAAATAGTCACAACAAGAATTACATTTTATGGCACACATTTACTTTTTTACCTCCTCAGCTGGCTCGGTTTATTTTAATAGAAATGTCACTCCAACATATTTTAGTACCTATTCTGTGAAGCTTCACTCACAGACTCTGGTTCCATGTTTCAGCTTTTTTTGGGGCACACATCAATGCCGCTATCCATGTCCTCATGTACCTGTACTATGGCCTGGCTGCTTTTGGACCCAAAATACAAAAGTACCTGTGGTGGAAGAAGTACCTGACAATCATCCAGATGGTAAATGTCTGTGCCTCTTTATTCTGACCGCAGATGTCTGCAGTACATTCATGAATAGATACTATTTCACTCTTAACAACAGGCTGTAGAATGTTTCCTCTGCTTTGCCAGGGATGCTGGTCAGTCAGCTTCTATTTGCAAATATCGTACCATGGAGAAAATATTTTCACAGTTTGTAACAGGAAGCAATAATCTTCACCAGACTTCACCAGACACATGTTTTTGTGTAGTGGGTGGAAAAAGTAGAAAAGTTTGATGTGTTTGTAATCTGTGTGTGGTCTCGGTTCAGATCCAGTTCCACGTGACCATCAGTCACGCTGGACACTCCCTCTACATCGACTGTGATTTCCCCCACTGGATGCACTGGGCCCTCATTGGCTATGCCATCACCTTTATCATCCTCTTCGCTAACTTCTACTACCGGACCTACCGGCATCAGCCTCGCCGGAATGGCACCCTAAAGGGTGGCAAGGCAGTTGCCAATGGCGTTTCCCAGGAGACTAACGGGCTCTGCAGTATGGAGATGATGCAGAAGAAGGAGATTGGAAAACATAAGTAGGAAAGGAACTGAATACAGCCAGGCTGGTGATGCCTGCAGGGCTGGTGCAGGGGTGTGGCTGGGCCTTGGCGTTCTGTCCTTACTTGTATATGGTGACTACTTTGTCAATGAAGTTCCTGAGTAGAACAGTAGTGGTGATTTGGGGAAGAGGGGGTATGTTTTTTTAACATCAGCTCGTAATCAAGTAATCATCATCAGCTCATAATCAAGTTTTGTTTGTTATACAAACAGAAGAGTTTAGTCAAAGGGAATGTGCTCCCTCTCTTTATGGTAGCACAAGATCCAAAGCTGAATGCAAAACATGCAACGCTACCAAGACTGACACACAGTCAATAGAGCTGGGGTTTTTTTCCTCAGGGCACCACGGCCTCTCATCTACCACCAATTTCTCTTTGTTTCTGTATGAAGTTGTATATTTTAAATGTTAATGAATCAGAGTCCGTAGCACTGTAATGGAAACGTTTTACCGATTCACACAAACTCTCCAGTGTGACCGCATGGCAAATGGAAAACGTTTCCACTGGATGAGTTAGCAGTGTGGTGGTTAGTTGCATGTTTACACACTCTGTATTAGTGTAAGCTGTTTTGAGCCACTGAAGGCTAACAGATTTCTGCCTGGACCCATGTCACTGACCCAGATACCACAGACAAACCGGTCATGACAGTTTATTTACTGCGTTGAAATCATTTGGTTGTAATAAGAAAACCAGCAGTATTTTCAGCTTCATACTGATTTCTGACATTTTGTGTTAATTTCCCATTGTAAAAAAGTGTTTACATTAACATGGGAATATCAAATAATCATATTCATGCCTTTTCAGTATTGATATTTATAGTTAAGGTCTTTAAGTAAATACATTTTCTATAATCTCTTTACAGTAGTGTGAGACATTAATAAAATATTTAAATGTTAAATGACTAATTTTGCTTTAATGCAGTTCATTGTTTATCCTCTGAGACAGTCATTCCTGTATATTGGTCTGGGTGATGAATTTTAGTGAATTAAAATCATGATTCCTAATGTGTATATATGTATATGTATCTTACACCAAGAATTTTATTCAAATAATCTTGGCCAGTAATAAGCAACCAGGGCCAAACTGCTGTAGAATTTTGAAATTTCATATTGGAAACCATTTATGAATTAAATCAGTAACCAAAGCTTACATTATTAATTGGAATTCTAGGTCTATATGCATATTGCGTAAACCGTGGAACAAAATTTTAATGTATCTTAATAGTCATCTCTGTTGTAATAATGTCAATGTGGTCTTTGAACCAAAGATTAACCCTTGTTTTAAATCATAACCTTAATATTTCAATTATTGGAAGATAAGTGTGATTCAGATAGTCTGTCCAATGTGCTGTTTTGAGAATAGAACCGAATTATACAATATAATTGAACATACTGAGTGCAGACCTCTTGTTCAATTAACATGTTTTTCTTATTACATTTATTGAATTTATGCTATATTTTACATGAAACAGGAGGATTATGCATTATAGGAGTAGGGATGGCGTGTAATTTCAACTTTAGTATGTACAAAGGGATTTTATTAAATAAACACAAAGATGAAAGTCCATCTTTGTCATCTTTTTCATTGAAAAGTCAAAAATGTGAATTAGAGAAAAAGGTGGTATTATGGTGTCCATGATTGTACTAATAAATTAGAGCTGCTATGTGTAATAGTTGCTTGTTACATGGCAGTGACCTGGATCCTGCGTCGTGTGGCTTCATGCCTGATATGTAGTGGATGGGACACATGCAGCGTCTGCTGCACATGTGGGAAACAAGAATGTTTTAAAATAACAGCTGAAGCACACAATTGTGTACCATGAATGTAAATGTATACCAAGACCAGAACAATGACAGTTCATGCACACTCAGCAGAACAGCTCTGTAAATCATGAATAGCAACTCACCCAGACACTGTCCATTGGGTGAAATCAACGGGAAGCGCTATCAGACAATGTTGTCAAAGAAATGGTACAAAGCCAGTTTGGAGATGGGATGCAACTAAGTCAGCGTGCCTTACAGTTGTTTAAAGGAAGGGAGAGTCAGCATTTTTATGGGAGAATTAGCATGTTCTCAAGTGCAAGCACAGGCAATCATGTTGTTGTAGTGAAACCTGTCACAGTACGTTGTTAGTGATGTTCTCACCTGGATAACCAGATTAGATCAGGTGAGATTGTCTAATTAGGCTTCATGTGCACAGTAATGTCCTTTCAGCAACACATTTTCAACAAGTGCCTAAAAATGGTATTGGCTCAGTCATAAAAACCAATGAGCAAATCTTTTATAGTGATATAAAAGTTGTGACCAGTGAGAATGCTCCAATAGGTTGGAAAATGCCCTGTGTAACAAAACTATGCACGTCTGATATTGTTGCATAGTACCTAAAAGGAAACCATGATCCAGGTAGCTCTCATCAAACAACACTGCCACCTACCATTCTATCCACTGGGTGAGCAATACCTTCCTGTCATGGCATTGAAATGCTATGGTCAAAGAGCAGATCAGTTATATATGAGGAGAAAATCCTTGGCTTAATACTACATTACAATATTAAGATCATAAGGTGAGGAAGCAACTCACCACTTATATTAGAGGTGATTGTATGTGGTTGGGGGGTTGATATGTCACTTACCAGGAGACGAAGCAGACACATACCTGCTCAAAGACCAACACTTTCAGTTTCTTAGTCCAAGGGTGTTAGTCCGGCATCAAACAGATTTTCCTGAGCTCAGTGCTAAATTGGCTTTCAGTCTAAGAGAGCTTACGCTCACGTCACTGACCATTTGCCTGAGAAATCAGGTTGCCAGGGAGCAGTGCGATGTCTCCTGAGCTCACTCTTTATTCCACTTGCCCGATAAAGATCAGATCTTCTGTAAGCACAGGTCCTGCCCCAGATCTTCTCCCTATCTGCTGCCTACCCTCCTTCCCTCCAATGCTCTTAGAACTTCAATAATGCTGTCCTCCCAGTTTCAGACAGACATGCTGAAACCCCAGTGCATTTCAGCCATCCCGTTTCACTCGCCCCTGCATTTTCCTCAGACACACTTTCTCATCTCCCAAGGCCATTTTCTAAGCTTTTTCCCCAAACCTCACTGGTTTTCTTTGTCTTACCCTTTTCTTTGCTAAAGCACATTCCTCAGAATGTTACCCAGTACCCTCAAAACAAAATGGTTTAAATGCAGATATCTACTTTGTGCAATTCCAAACATACAATATATATACACTGATCAGCCCTAACATGCTCACTGACGGGTGAAGTGAATAACATTGGTTATTTCGTTACAGTGACACCTGGAAGTGGGTGGGATATATTAGGCAGCAAGTGAGCATTTTGTCCCTGGAGTTGATGTGTTTCTGAAGCAGAAAAAAATGGGCAGGTGTAAAGATCTGAGTGACTTTGACAAGGGCCAAATTGTGATGGCTAGGTCAGAGGAACTTCAAAACTGCAGCTCTAGTGGGATGTTCCTAGTCTGCAAAAGTGGTCCGAGGAAGGGAAACTGGTGAACCAGCGACAGGGCAATGGGTGGCCAAGGCTCACTGATGCTCGTGAGGAGTGAAGGCTGGCCTGTGTAGTCCGATCCAACTATTGTAGCTCAAATTGCTGAAAAAAGGTAAGGCTGGTTCTGATAGAAAGGAATTAGAACTCACAGTGCATCACGGTTTTTGAGTATGGGGCTGTCTAGCCACAGACCAGTAAGGGTGCCCATGCTGACCCATGTCCTCTGCCAAAAGCTCCTACAATGGACACGTGACCATCATAACTGGACTACAGAGCAATGGAAGAAGGTGGCCTGGTCTGATGAATCATGTTTTCTTTTACTCATGGGGATGGGTGGGTGCATGTGCCTGGGGAAAAGGTGGCACCAAGATGCACTATGGGAAGAAGGCAAGCTGGCAGGCACAGTATGATGCTTTGGGCAGTGTTCTGCTGGGTAACCTTGGGTCCTGCCATTCATTTGGATGTTACTTTGACATGTACCGCCTACCTAAACATTGTTGCTGACCTTCATGGAAACGGTGTTCCCTGATGGCAGTGGCCTCTTTCGGCAGGTGGTACATGTCACACTGCAAAAATGGTTCAAGAATGATATGAGGAACAGAATGAGTTTGAGGTGTTGACTTGGCCTCCAAATTCTCCAGATCTAAATCCAATCAAGCATCTGTGGGATGTGCGGGAAAAACTCCTGGAAAAGGAAAGTCCGATCTATGGAGGCCTCATAGGATTTCCTCCTGAAAGCTTGGTGCCAGATACCACAACATGCCTCGAAGGGTCAAGGCTGTTTTGGCAGGAAAGGGGAACTTACTGAACATTAGATGGATGGTCATAATGTTATGGCTGATCAGTGCAAATTCATTTTTCTCAGTCACTTTGGCTCAATTTCCAAATGTCAGTTACAGTTTTCAAAACTAATTAGACATTCTTCACAACAATTAGTTTGTTCTGCACACCAGAATTGGAGTTTCTCATTGATTTCCACAGTTTAGCAAATGCTGAACTACAGTTGTCTACAGTTTGAACTGTCATCAGCGGTATATGTGTTTTTGATCAAAATCAGTTTGACTATTCTCAGTTCATTAGTCACACATTCCAAAACATTCAGGAAATATGTCACGTCACATTCACATTAGTTCATAGTTGTCAAAATTCTATTGCTCAAATGAATTCCAAACGTATGTTACAGTACTGTGTTGTAAATATATTTAGAGATGAAAAATTGCAAGTTTTGCAAAGAAGAAGAAAAGTGAAGGGGTATGAATTTTATCTAAATTGAGTGAATATACAGAAATATCAGCTAAATTGGTATATTGGTTGTCAGGTGAAATTTAAACCATCCTAGCAGAAGTTTGCAGGGGGGGGGATACAGCACACCAGACAATTTTTCCCCTTGCTGTAATGCCAGGGAGAATATCAGGTGTGAGGTGGATGAAAACATGTGGCCAAACAAACAGGAGTGACATGATGCTCTGTAACTCAATGCTTTGATGTAGCACTGTGTATTTGTATATTGTGATTTTGTACTGCTAAATAACACACGTCAGATATTTTATTTCCAGACAACATATTCCTGTTACTGTAAATTTTCTGTAAATGTACTGTAATATACAGTGCTGTGAACTTAATTTTCTCCAGTATTTTACAATGTTTCTGTGTTGAATTCACATTTGCCTGAAACAAAGGTTTCCACACATTACTGCAAATGTAAGTACTCCACTGTGCCACTGACAAAACAGCTACACATTTTGAGAACGCTGACCGACACGATGCCAGTGGAACTCATTTTGTCAGGCTTGACTTATTTATTGAAATAAATATTTATCTGAAACTAAGGGTTTTGGGAGAGTGAATTGCTTTTGGTGATAAACTGTGTTGTGCTGTTTGTATGAACAGTTTTGACAAATGAACATGAAGCTGTGAAAAACATAAGGATATTTCAAAACTGAGCCAAAGTGTTGCGAAAATCTGTAAAATATAACAAAACCACAGTGCCCTCTGCAGGTATTAATATAAAGTTGCATGATCATATATGCTAGGTAGCAGCAGAGAGTTTACAATCTTAAGTCACACTTCATTAGTTTGGCTTCAAAATGCAAACACAGAAACACAAAACACACAATTTGGTGCACATATTTCATACTAAAGTATACACATAAAATGGCTAGAAAAACAGTAAAGTGTTAGTGTTGCAAAAAAAACATTACCTAAACAGATGAAATATTTGTAGTAAATTAAAATCCAAAATTTATATGTATGCTAATGCTGTCATTTTACACACACACACACACACACACACACACACACACACACACACGACTCACTTGTGTATATAGGAAGATTAGAAAATAATTTATTACAGAATTTAATTTTAGAAAGGTTTGTACCAGTCCAGAGCAATCAGTAAAATGTGCCAATTTCTGCTGGCATTTCAACTGCAGAACAAGCAGGGTCTAGCTAATTTTTAACAAAGCTTGTTAAACTACATTTAAGGCTTCACAAAATTAGACTGGTATATATATATACACAGAACTCAGCCATTAACTTTACATTATATTTCACTTGTATGTGGATTCTCTTCAGAAAATTGAGAATTTGAAAATTTTGCCCATATTCCATGACACTTTCATTATAATATTCAATAAAAACAAACACTTTTTGCATCATAGAAATGTGCAGTATGTCTCAACTCTGTCTTGATACCATAGGATTTTAATGCACAGTCATCATACTTACAAAGAACATCTACTATTTTTTCTTTATTAGTGTTGTGTTATATTCACATAGCACTTGTTGAAAATATGCTGACAGCTCTATACAACAAACAATCTCGCTGCTTCTGTGACAAAGACTCTGTATTTCTGTAGGTGTTTTACCTTTTCACCAGTTTTTTGTGCAGTAATGATAGTTTTCATAATGTGCAATCAATATCCAATCACAGTGAAGTGCTGCAAAATTACAGAAACATTTTGAAAACATTTTCTCACAATTTCAGCCACTGTTTAGCGAGTCAGAACCACCACATTGATGCAGTGACAAAAAGCTGCTCTGCGTTCTCTGTGTGTGGACACAGCTACAGCAGTGCAACACAGTACCGGTATGGGCCAATGAGACGGGCATGAAGACCCCTGAAAACACAGTCGACACTGCATGGGAAAACCGATGCACACAAGCTCCGGGTGTGTCCCAAAAAATAAAAATGTCCAAAGAAGTTCCACACCTCTGAAGAACGATGGTTAACTGGAAGACAGAGAAACAAGTCAGTACCTGTATCTTTGAAGTGTGCATATCCACAAACACGCAAGCAAACAGTGCATCAATCTTCAACACTTGCTCAGGCTTTTAATAAGAATGCAAGCTGGTCTTTGCACATCAAATTATTCTGCATGCACCTGCACATTAACCTTAGTCTGGATCAACAAACATTGCATTGTGGAAATTTTAAGATTAATGCCAAATTAGATATTGTGAGATTATACTACCTGCATGGCAAAAGAGGTTGTCTGGTAGTGACGTAAGCAAGACCTAGAACAGTTAGTTTATAGCCAAGATGTTGAAAATATAAAAACTCATTACTGTTTGTACTAATGGACAGCTAATTACCCTCCTGCATTCACTGGTTTATGACGCTTCCATTGAGCTCAACTCAGGCAATTTAAAATAATCTATTGTTAAGAATCAATTACTCAGCCCAAAAACGGAATGAAACATTGCCGTCGCTTTACCTTACGCATTTCGTACCACAGAGTAACGTCTCATGACACACACTGTAGACTGAAAATGTTAAGAGTGGAGCTGTCAGCTTGTGGATTGCCATAAAAACTATAAAAGTCACTTCCTCTGTAGTTTAGCTCCAACAAAACTGAAGAACAGAGGTGTGGGTTACTTTGGTAAGAATCATTTCAAAAAGCAAATCCAGCAAAATTTGCACCAATCTCTTTTGAGGTGGTCTGTGGAAACCCAACTTTAAAGAAAGCCTTGAAATCTAGCTACTGATTTCTAACCGTTGTTCAGTAACTGGTCTCACCTGCCCATCAAATCTATCATCTACATTTCTGCAGCTGTTCCAAAGGATTTGGAAACTGGCACATACAAAAGCAGAGGAACATTCAAACACCACAAAAGCATGTATCTTGGACAGTGCCATTCAGTAAATAATTTGCAGTGTCTGATTATGTATTACTGATATACAACCCATGTCAACAACTCAAATATGCCTTGTAATGAAAATAAGAATTATTATTATTAAATCGGTTAACTTTTGACCGATAACATTGGTAGAAGACTTTGTTACTCGCTGGCTAACTCTAATTGGTTAACTGATGACATCCCTAATACAGAAAGACAAAATTCATTTAATAATGTTGGCATCAAGATGACATCCAAAAATCAAACAATGGTTAATACAAAAGGTATTCCAGCACTTCAATAATATCCCAGTATAAATTTATGGGACTAAAGCAGTTAATATAAAGCACAAGTCTGGTAGTACCTAAGCAACATACTCAAACATGCCGTCTGTATTGAGAGCAGTTACACCACAGCACAACATCTGCCTGCACCTCAGTAAAGTCTTCAAAAGCCAAACACAGTGTCAGAATCATCATCATCATCCAAAGACCAATTCCAGTCCTTCATGTGGAAATCAAGAAGTCTGAAAGGGAAGGGTCACCTGTATTAGACACCTCATAGTATGGGCTGGTAACATGTAGGTGAGGCCTTCTGAAGACTGAGAGCCCAAACCTCCCTGCTAATACTCTCCATGGACTATTTCTCAGCAGTACAACCTTGCTTTTCAGGGGGTACCAACACATGTATCAACTTTACCAGTCGACTTAGCCATGTGTGAAATGAGTCACCTAGTGGGCGGCTTCAACAATGAGGCATAGTAGAGAAAAGTGCCATGTGGACGTACTCCTGGCTGTTTATGACCCTCCATGCTGAGTGACACATTAACAGAGGAAGTTTTAACAAGAAAATGACAGCTTGAAAATAAGTGGAATTTACCAAAAGTCACATGTTGGGGAAAAAAAAAAAAAAAAAAAAAACCGAACAACTGAGAAGGAATTAAAATAAGGAAAAACTAGACTGGACAGATGACTGAAATTTACAAAAATCAGAAACAAATAGGGATAGTTGTGGGTCATATCCTATGTGTTGATTTCTTGTTACATTCCTCTTGGTCTAAACTCAGGCTCACTTTAGGCACTATTCTAACCTTGAATTGCTGGGGGGAGGCGACCTGGGTGGCTGGGTCTTTAGGATTGCGCGTGGAGAGAGGCGGGGTGACGGACGGGGCGAGGAGCGGCCCAAATGATCTGATGCAGGGGGCTTCTTGGGAATCTTCTTGATGAGCTTGCTAACCCATTTCTGCTGTTCCTGCTGAGATGAGGCCATCAGCAGCAGGTCTTTGGCCATCGACACATCATAATTCACTGAGGTGGGAAGAGAGGCACATTGAAGCATGCTTATTATTAAAGGTTCTTTATCTGCCATTCGGTTTCCCAAGCGCTCCTGTCAATGCACACGCAGCACACTGTTTCCCAGTGTTTCAGCTTTACCCACTCGTATTCTTGCATGCACTTCATTGCGTGTACCTTGTTCTGACAGGAGAAACGTCACTGTTCTCATGGCAAAGGGAACCTACACACTAACCTCTGCAGGGTGCCATAACCTCTTCTTTCCGGTCCAGGTGGTCTTTGTGACACTTGGCGTGGCATCTGCGACACTCCAAAGCGGGCGGAGGCTTGAAAACATTCCACAGAGGCCTCGTGCAAGCTTCACAATTAGAGGGGAAGTGGTAGAGTGTGGGTACAAACTCATGACCCTTGTGGCAGATGTAACTGGACTTCTCCCCAGTTGACAGCGGCTCCATGGCAAAGTCTTGGTCCCTTTTGAATTCTCCTTCATTTGCATACAGGATCTGGAACATTATGGGGTGGTCAGAGGGTGGAGATCAAAGGGGTGAAATTCATACCTGACAGTTAACAAAGGATGCAGGTCAAAGACTCTGAGTATTTAAATATGTTTTTGAAAAAGGAAAGACAATCTGAATTCTGAGTGTTGTTTAAGTTCTAAGCGATTAAGACTCAATTCCTTCATTCTCACCTGGAATATGCGGGGGATGTCCCTGGCGTCCGCACGGTACACGTCTGTTTGCGTCACTGGCCGTACATGGAACAGTTTACTACAGAAAGGAGGAGAGAGAGGAGAGTTTCTGTTAACCAATTTTCTAGCTTTAATGACATTAAAAGCTGAATATCTTTCCTCACGTTCATCGTGCTGCGCAACTGCAAAATAAGGACATCAAAACTCATGAATGGAAGACAGAGTGAAGATCGAGTGAGGAGGCAATAGTGTGCCACCCATCTAAGAGGTATTAAACATGTAACATCTTCAAAGGAGAACATGAGCATGACTCACTCTATATCAAGGATCATCCAGGGGTTTGACTTCTCCTTGTCCTGTTCACTGGCATAAAAGAGAATCTTCTTACTGCTCACCACCACGTACTGTGTGAGAAACACAGGAGATGGTGATGGTCACCCTAATGATACAAGCATTCACCTCAAGTAGCTGAAGATGTTACAGAAACATGTTGGAATCATTACACAAGACTTATACATGGTGAGGTGGGCTTGAGGGCGGGCACGCACCAATTTGTATCTACACAGTTACCACTTTTTCTCTATTTATAACATCTCACCCCTGTGTGTGCGTGTGTGTGTGTGTGTGTGTGTGTGTGTGTGTGCACGTACCAAGTCAACAGTCACCAAAGATTACCTTTCTCTCCCAGACAAGCCGCTTGGTGTGGCTCTTCCCTGGAAGTGAGAGCCAGCCCTCTAGCCGAGTGTCTGTAGCACAAAAAATGTGGGGGGAATGAGGCAAACTGATTTAAAAAAGGGTTTGCCCAATTACTCCTATTTCTGCAATACAACATGTCACCAAAAACCTCCCATTGTCAAAAAACAACCACAACGAATCTTACGGGTCTCTCAGAACAGTAGCGTAAACAACATCATGTTCTTTCATTGGGATACAAACATGTTATTAACAACAAGCTTTGTGTCAAGTGTTAAAGCTTTTATTACACATTTAACACAGGAAACTGTATAGGCAGCAGGCTTCTCAGGCATGTCCACCTCACTTTCTCCACTTACACTTGCAGGTATACAGAATACTTTTGTGGAAACAGCAGAAGTTAGCAGTTTGACAGCAATAAGGAGGTCTAAGACATGGCAGGTGTTTAGATGAGTCATTTAGTATTTTCTCCAAAGGTCGTCACATTCAGTGGTGTTATTCTGTGTCCAATCCGTAAACTTTTGTGATTAACTCCCGTATAAACCAGTTCGACTTCTTCCATACTGCTATCATTCCCATATTTACTTTTAGTATGCAAGTCGATTCTCATTTTGGAAATGCACACAACAACAAAGAGGTATACCAACACACACACACACACACACACACGCATACACGTAGGACAGGTCTCAGGAGGTTTCTCTCTCTCTCACTCACTCACACACACACACACACACGCACACACACGCACACGCACACGCACACGGGACCACAGGGCAGTCTACTGTGCACAAAGCATCTGTCTCTCACACTGAACACAAACACCACCAAACACCAACCAAGAAAAGCTTGCTTGTTAGTATGATGCGCCCACCAGCAGGGGCAGCTTGAAGGTCTCTGACAGCTGAAGGGTGCAGTTTGTTAAATTGGCAGCACAGATCCACATGCAGATCACCTGCACAAACGGGTTCTGGCTGGCCACAAGTCGAGGCCCATGGAGAGCCCTCTGCTTCTGACTCAGAGACATTCCCCTCCCCCTCCTCATCCTCCTCCTCCTCCTCGCTGTCAGGGTCACGAAGCACCTGAGCTCCACGGCACCGTTTACTGTCAATGTGGAGTGACTTTGAGGTGTGCTGGTAAGTGTAGGACATGGACTCGGCGGTGTGAGAGTGTGTAATGTGCACTAGGGTGCAGAAGAGACAGGACGATAGGGTGGGAGAGAGGGAGAGAGAGAGCAAAAGGATAAAGAAGGAAGGAAAACTTCTAGCAAAGGGGGTCAAGAAATGGCATGCTGGCAAGAGGTGGAGTGAAAGCACAGGGCTGGGTTTGATGTGCTTCAGGTTCTGCCATAGAGCTGCAACGGATCGCAAACTCACAGTTCAGATCGGATCATGGCTTTTGAGTCATGGATTGGATCATTTTTCAGATCAGCAAAAATAAAAGATAAATAAAAGGGCTGACAAATATAAATTTGGTTTCCATTTATGACTTAAAGAACTAAAGGAACACAAAGCAAAAATTTCTGCCCATGTTCTTACATGAAAACAATACTGAAGATGCCCAGTGTAAAAATAAAATCTTTAAATATACAATACTCAACTGCTGAAGTGCAATATGAGGCCTGATGATAGCTTCTTCCTTAACATGTACAGGTTCAAACGAAATTGAGCCAAGTAAAGGTCATATTCCATTAAGAATGTACAACTTTACTGTAACATGAAAGGTAAAAACTGCACGCCAAGTGTACACCCAGCAAAATGCCATCTAATTAGTTAAAATTTTGTTAGCTAACAAAGGCTGTAAAATATCTAACTACCTAAAGAATACAGAAAATAAATTTTAAAAAATAGCAAATGCAACATTTTGACTTAGAAGCCAAATGTGTGGTGATATTCTGACCCTCAAAACCAAAACTGATGCATTTCAGTACCCAAATTAAAATAAATATATAGAATAGATACCATGTTCAATTATCAAATTTCCCTCCTGTCTGTCAATGGGATTAATGGTCGTAGTTTGAAGACAAAGAAACGCCCCTTAAAACTGATTGGTTAGACAGTTTAATACCCAGCCAGCACATCCTACGATAATCCTGGAACACTTTTAGCTTGGAAAAATAAGTACACGCATCAATTTGATCTGCATCAAGATTTAAGGAGTGACTACTTTAAAAAGTAACAGCAGCGGTAAACCGTATCTCACACTGATAATTTATTTTAGCACTTTATCCACTGTTCACATGTGAACTGTGGGGTGTGATCCATATGAATCGCAGATCAACTACGGTCCGTTACACCACTAGTCACTGATCACCAAAGCTGTGCCTTCACCACCTCACCTAATGAGAATCTGCTGGTGCTGGTTGGAACAGATACATGGCCAGCTGATCCAGTTCAGAGAGGACTGTTCACAGCATACAGCGAATTCACATACATATTGGCTCAGTGGTTTACACTTACGTTAAAAGCCTTTGTTCTCCTTGTTGTTATTGCAGTGCATTTACAACACATTGGGAAATAGAGAGCCGTGTGAACAAAGAAAATACAAGCACTCGACAAGGATTTAGCGAAAAGCTGAGCGTCTTCCTGGAGATAGAGCTGACAGAGATGGTGGGAGTTAGGGAAAATAACAGAGCCCCTACCTGGATAGGCTTCGTCCGTGTCGAGGTCCGGCCCGCTGCTCACACTCGTGGAGTCCAGTGAGTGGACGCTCAGCGAAGTGATCTGGAAGCGCAGCTGCTCTATGTCGCTGTCCTTACTGTGCAGGGCCATCTGGAGCTCCAGCCGCATCTGGCTCTCATCGGCAATCACCTGGAGGTGAGAACATCAGAGCTTTAAAGTTAGAGGGAAGAGCGTGTTCAGCCAGAGAGTGACAACATCAGAGTAGGGCGTTAGCGTTACAGGACAGAGATAATTCATTCAGACGGCGATAACACCGGAGTAGGGCTTTAACGTTACGGGACAGAGGGAGTTTGTTCACATGGTGCCAACATCATAGCAGGATGTTAGCATTACAAGAGACAGCAAATTCACTCGTACTGAGACAACACAGCTGTGCCTCAAACTCAGTCAGCAACTAACATTTTAGGACTGAGTTAAAGTGCTGACAGCACAAATGTTGTTTTGCTGCAAGCAGCATGTCGTTTCGTACGTAAAAAGTGAGGTGAGGACGGTATGAACAGCTGTGTGATTATGGGCTGTGTGAGACTGACCGCCTGCATGTCGTTGATCTCTCGCTGGTACTTGATGATGGTGTTGTTCAGCTTCTCCCTCTCCATACACAGCTCCTGCTGTAGCTTTCTGTTCTCCTTCTCCTTTCTGCGCACCTCGGTGTCGATGTTTCTGTGGCCACCCCCGTCCTGCTTCCTGTTCATGACCTCGGCCAACTTGTTCACTGCCTGAAGCGCACATGGAGGGAGGTTACATTCAGAAAAAAAAAAAAAAAAGCACAGAGTGGAGCTGAATGGGACCAGTGTAGTTAATAAATAAGCAATTCCTCTGAGTGTTGACCTTGTAAACTTGACACCCACCGTTTCATAGCCGTAACTTAAAAGTTTCTCATTCTGAGGCAAAACAAATGTGGAAGTGAGAAGCTGGACTGAGCAGGACTGCCATGACTGTGGGTTTCATTTCATTTAGGGAATCCAGCATTTGTACTGTGAACATGTGTGCTCTTTGGGTAACGGGTAAAATACCAATTTTCAGGACCAAAGAAACACACTTGCATGTGCCCACGTGCAACTCTTTATACCTGGGTCTTGAGCGTTCTTTCAACCTGCAGCTGCCTTTCGAAGCTGACTCTCATCTGGTGGTCTTCTGTCCTGTACTTGTGCAGCTCTGCATGGAAAGAAGTGAAACCAGGTAAAGTCCAACACTGCAGCAAGGAAAACACTTCCATAGAGGTGTGGGGCAGGTGGGTTAACGTGGAGAAATTGCAAACCCAGCCCACAGTGCCCTGAGGAGAGGCAAGATACTCACGCTCCTGCACCTCCTTGAATTTGTTGTTCAGCTCCTCCTTCTCATTGGCCAAGTTTGCCACGTCACTTGTCAGAGTGCGATTCGCCTCCTCCAGCTGCACGATAGCAGAGGAAACAGATGAAGACAACTCTCAGCTTGACATGGAGTGTTTACACTGGAAACCCATCAACGTCTGCATTCCCACAAACAACTAACTCCACACAGAACATGTACAACTGATTCTGCTTTACAACACAAGTAGTTCATTTACCACAGATTTAGTTGCAATGGAAACCGCATTTCAATAACACAATTAAATATAAATATTTGATTTAGTCTATCTTCAAAATTTAATTTAAAAACTGTGCCCAAATTTTTTTCTTATTGTTCACAGAGCAACAAATCAGGGAACTGTGTCCAGCCCCAAACCCTTCCCCGACCATCTCACCGAGCTGATCGTAGCTTCTTTGTCTCCCAGATCCTGCTTGTGTCGTGCTATCATTTCCTTGATCTCCAGCTCTTTCATAATCTTCTCTTTCTCCAGGTCTGAGTATTGCTCCTCTGCGATAGAGCGGGCAAGATGTTCAGAGTCCACCTTCGTAAGAGTGACTTCCAGCCGTGCTGCCAGGGAATCCCTGTTGATGATATTAGGCGCAAGTTGGCGTTACAGTACACACGCATCACACTGCAATGAGTAATGTCTGCAGTCCTCACCGCTCTTCCTGAAGCTCCTGCAGTCTCTCCTGCATGTCTTGGTAGAGCTTCTTGTTCTCCTGACACTCCACCTTTAGCTCATGTATCTGTGTCTTATACAGGGTCTAAGGAGCGAAGAAGTTCACAAACCACTATGCATCGTGCTGCTAAGCTTGCATATATCACCAAGACAAAATACCAACAGGTCCCATTTAGAATGAGCTGAGACTTTTCACTACAACAGTCTGAATGAGCTATAGTGTGGCCTTGGTGTAAAACGTTACCGTGAAATTCTGCTCAGATTCCAGCTGGTCCTGTAGCTCTTTCATCTGTCCGTCGATAACCTGTCGCTCCCTGTTGTCATGGGAACAGACCCAGTCAGATTAAGGCACCTACACAAAGGGCCGCGTAGACAATACCCTTGCTTCACACTCACACATGCAGCTCCTGGTTCTGCTTCTCCAGGGTTTGCTTGATGTCCAGCAGGTGGTTCAGTTCCTGCTTCAGCTGCTTCTGGGATGTGTGCAGAGCGCTCACCTCCTGGTCCTGGACTCTCAGCTCCTTCTGCATCTGACTGTACTTCTGAGACTCCTGTTCTGCTTGCAGCTTGAGGTTGGTCAGCTAGTGAGAAGGCAGAGGGTGGCACTAAAGCATGGTGCTACGTGTCGTTCACCAATTACTGTAAGTCTTATCGGTAAAGGCTGAACAAAGGCTAATCAAACGTTACATCTAAATTCAAGTTGAGGGAAGGTGCTTAGGAAAACCACAGGAGGGTCACAACTCTTGACATATCTGTTACCTCCTCAGTGAGCTCCTCCTTCAGTCTGCTGAGGTCTTCCAGCTTCTGCTGTGCAACTTTATAGTCACAGTCCAGCACGGAGGTCCTCTTTTCTAGAGCTAGCAGTTCATTCTCAACCTGCTGCCTCTGTTCTCGTTCTTCCTGAAGTTTTTGTTCTACCTCTGTAGATGGGGGGGGGGACAGGTTGCAGTCATCATTATCATCATCATCATCATCACCACCACCACTACCACCACAACTATCAAAACGAAGCACGGCACCATCACCACAAACACCATGGCTGTCAGCATCTCTAGCACGCTTAGGACCTCTATAGGGTAAATAACATTAGGCCCTTTCACAAAGTCCAGCACAGTGGTGAAATATGGTTTGATGGCATCCTTTACAATTGTATGAATGGAAGCAGCAGGGTGAAAAGACTGACTGGAGTGTGCTGCGTAAACTATTTCCAGCCTTTACAAGGAAAGTTAATATAGTAGTACTGCTTTGTGGTGTTTTTCTTTGTGGCGTTTCTTAAATTGAAAACAAATTATTTTCAACAGCTGATTTGAGAAAGGAGTTGGACAATCACTAATCACTAAATTTACTTTTCCTGTATGTTTATTGGCCTAGAATTATTGCACATTAAATCATAAAAGTACAAACATGTTCTTAGATATTTATTCGCATTGGCAAGTGAAATAAAGCCCTTTCTTTGGTTTCAGGTGGTTTTGTATCACCGTGACGACCTGGTCCTCAGCCTGCTGTATTAAGATGCCTATACAGCAATTTCACAGGCAAATTTCTGAACTGCGTGTGTGTGCAACTGTTATCAGTTTACGGGTTTTTATTAGATTCTGTTTCTTTCAGTTGTAGTTAACGATGACAACACCACTTCAGACAGAACCTCACCCTTCATGGTTTCACACTTGGCCTCCTCTGTGGACTCGTACAGCTTCCCGTCATCGGCAAGTCGTGTCCTGATGGCTTTGTGCTCAGCTTGCTCTTTTTCCAGAACCTGCTGCAAGATCTTCAGCTTGTGGTTCACATCTATCTCCTGACTGCTCTTCTCCTGGGAGACACGAAGACATAGCAACCTGACTGCATCACTCTGCATGTATCAGTATACCTTGACATATAACATACTTTAAATTTAGCAAGATGCCAATAAATTGTAAATAACACAGGCGCCAGACAGGCTGGCAGAAGAAATGGCCTCATCTTACCTTTTCCATGTCATTCAGTTTCACCTGCAGCTCTCGTTTGTCCGCCTGCAGCTGAGACAAGCTGCTCTTCATCTGCTTGGCCTCGTCCTCCAGCCCAGAAATACGCCCTGCAGAAAAGCAGTAGAGGTATAGAGATGGGTGAGCTAACTGAACTAATCAGTGATGCCCTTGCTAAAATGCATAGCATTCACTCTACAGGACATACAAGTCAAGGATGCTGAAGCAGTACCTGGATATATTTGATCCAGAACTGCGCACTACAAGCACTATAACAGCAAATTACAGTGTTGTGCAAAAGTAAATACACCCGCAGAAAAAGTTACTTTCAACATATTTCAGGAAGCCGACATTTCATCTTCATGCGGACTTTATTCATAGTGATATCACTGGTTCATTAGATGACCTAACAAAACCAATGAAAGTTTCGCTTTCAAAAAATGTATTCAACAAAATTAGACAAACACAGATATGTATCAGTAGCTCCTGTGCTCTGAAACCTTCTCTACTCATAGACTATTTTAAGAAACAATGGAGTTGTTGGCTTCCTATTGCAATTGGCTTTAAATCCCTTCCCAAAGTCAAAAACATCAACAATTCTTATGGACTCAAAAACAAGTACTTATCTCTTGGTATGACAGTACCATGAACCTCAATAGCTATGCAAAAACAAATCAAGGATGATTTCAAATATATCACTACAGCCACAAGCTATAAGATATCCACCTGAACTAAACAGCACTAATCTATTGATACAGTGTGCTGTATCAAAGCTCAAATACCATATACCATCGAGGTCGGAGACTGCTTCAGAGTCCTGGCTGTAGTCTCACATACCTTGCAGTTTGGAGATCATCTCAGCGCCCTGGCCACAGGCTTTCTTCTCAGCCTCCAGAACATCCCGTAAATTGATAAGCTCCTTCTCCAGCTCAAGTTTGCTGTTCTCCAGGAGGCTGCTCTTGTTCTGTGTCTCCCGCGCTGCCGTCTCCAGCTGTTGGACCTGCCTGGTCATCTCCGCATGAGTCTTCTTCAGGCGTGAGGCCTCGTCTGCAGCTGTCTTCAGCGCGGCATTGGCCTCATCCAGCTAGCGGAATGCGCAGTCAACAAGTCAGTTGAGTGCCAGATAAACAGAGTCGTGTCAGCATTGCACAGACAAAACAAGTAAACAAGTAAACCTGATAGCCATCACACAATCATGTCAAGCTTTACACCGATTTCACATGATAAGCGTTCCACCAAGGTCAGCGTCAGCACTCTGGCCTTGTACACGAGCATCGTTGCTGAGCAGTGTTGCTCAGCAGAGCAGAGGCATTTTTAGCACAAGCTCAATTTTATGGTTGGCTTGTTTGCTGTGATGTAACTAATTTCATTTCAGATATATGAGCAATTTTATTGATTTGTTGCCAAGCAATCGTGCTCCCCCATCATCATGGTACATCTTTATTATTGTGTTGTACAACACTGGAAAGTTTTTAATACAAGCTATGACCTTCTCTTCTGCTGTGTATAGCGTGTCGTCTATCTATCCACGCCACATGCAGCTACTGTCTTTGGTCGCTCATCGGAGAGGTGGAGCATTATACAGATCAAAGATAAATATGGTTGAACTTTTAGCACAGCGTCGAAATGAAAAATCTGGCAGGAACGCCATCCTCATGAGTGCTCAACAATTATCATGTGAAACTGGCCTTGGGAAGACAGGCAGACAAATGCAGGGCAGACAGACACAGTCAGTAACAGGCATACAGTTATAAGAAACCACTGCAGAAAACATTATTGCAAACCTCTGTTATAAAGCTGGAGCACGTGGGCACATGCGCATTGCATAGATGGACACAAAAAAAGAGGCATCAGATACATGAACACGCAAGGTTATAACGAGAAGAAGTAGTGCACAGGCAGGAAGTCCTCTCAGTGGAGGGAGGTGGGTGACCTGCTTCTGCAGCTGAACCATCTTCTCGCTGGCTATGTGGGAGTCCTGGCTCTTCCTTTTCATGTCCTCCAGCTGTTCTCGCAGAGCCGTCACTACAGGAAGAGAAAGTTCCATCAGAAATTCCAGGGAACAGTTTACAACTCAACAACACAGCCATGTGCCGATGTCTGTATAGACAGGTCGTGGGAGTATCCACACACGTGTCCGTGTGTACAGATATGTGTGTTTGCTTGTGGACGGTCAGGACCCACCCTCTTTTCCCAGGCTGTGCTTCTTGTCGGCCTCCTGATCAGCTTTCCTCTGGCTCTCCATGATCTGGTGCTGTAGTAAAGCCTTCTCTCTCTCCAGCTGACGGAGAGCAGACTCCATGTTCCTCCTGCTGTTCATCTGAACAGACACATACTGTGAGTCTACACGTCAATCACACGGTCACACGTGTGCATGCACACACACATGCAATCACTGAAATCACACACAGCTTGACAGCTCTGTTCTACCAGCCACAGTTCCAACATTTGCACAAATTGTCTATCATATAGACCCTCCAACACAGTGCATACACACCTCTTCATCAAGGTCTTTGGACAGTTTTTCAAGAGAGGTACTTGAATTTCTAAAAAGTGGAAAGGAAAAAAAAGAAACATTCAGGGAAGCGATTAAAAAAAAAATAAAGTTCCTGCAGCACCAAACTAAAATTCAGCAGTAAAAGTCCCCCGCCACCCTGATGGAGGCTCCGCCCTTCATCGTCTCCTCACCTGTAATTTTTCTCCAGCTGTTCTTTAGCTTGAATCTCATTGTTAAGCTGTTCTTCCAGCTTGGCCAACTTCTTCTGCAGCTCATCAGACTGGAGATGTAACAGGGGATATGATTATTGGACAGTCTCATTACTGAACAAAGAAAACGAGGCCATGTCTGAATACTAAATATGTCTAAATGTTCACTGCGATGTCCAACTATTGTATTCAATGTTACAGTTTGAGCCAGTCGTGCAAGCAGGGCAGGTGACTCTGGCTCCTAGTTGGCATTGGGCACAGTGCGCGGGGTACCACAGTCTGTTTAACTCGAGCTTTTGGCACCTTTTGATTGGCTGGTATTTTATGACTGTTGTCCACGGCAGCTGGCTCACTTAGCAACCTGGGGGAAAAAGCATATTTGAAGATATAATTTTCTTCAATTCCACCTGCCAAGTCAGTGAATAACCATATGCATTTCTAGAGCTCAAGACTAGACATTAGCATCTATTTCCACATCTATGGCATAAAAGATGAGGTATGAAATTGTTTGTACTCCAGGTGTATAAGTGCCAAAAAGAGGTTTTGCCAACACAAGCTGAATGAATATAGTGTATAAGTATGAGTGTGTAGAGTCAGTGCAAGCGCTAAAAAAGTAAAAAACCTAAAATTAGCAAAGCACACATTTCATATCTCTGCTTCTGAGATCCAAATTACAAAAAACACATATACACAAGCACACGCGCACACACGCGCACACACGTTCTCCCTGAAGAAAGTGGGGCCTTACTGGTCCTCTCTGAAGAATGTGAATCCAACAAAAGGCAGCTGATTTCCCACGTAAGCCTTCGGCGTAGGAAATGTCTCAGTCTGACTCTTATCATCCTCTATGTCATCAAAGTTCCTGGTGTCAGTATCACTGCTCAGCTCAGGGACCACAGGGGCCACAGCTGAAAGGAGTGGGGGGAGGGTGGGGGCGGGGGAAGGGAGGGAGTGAGAAAGGCGACTAAGTGACGAGAAAAACGCAATGCAAGTAAACGCCATCCGAATAGTTAACTGACGACTGTGCCATAAAAGCGTGAGCGTGCATTTTCAAACTCTTCAGTGACAGCCGTTTTGGCAACGTCAGAAATAAAATCACAGAAGGCTTTTGTTAGCGCATGCGTGTTTTCCCCTTTCTCCCTGGGGAACAGCCCATGAACTGGTTACACTGTCCTGTATGCCTTAGCAACATGAAAACTCAATGTCCCAAACTGCACACGTAGCGCATGGTCACAATGCATCGAGAACAGTCTCTGTGTTTGGTACTGACACTGTTAAAGCTGCGCGCCTGCATACGTGTGTGTAGCTGTACGTGCTGAACCACCCACAGTAGTAATACTTAAAAAAATAATTTAAAAAAAGCTCTCCAGATGGGTGTGATGAGGTGAGTGAAGCCTGCCCTGCTTCACACTGCTCGCTTTGTACCCTGAGCACACTGGACCTTTCACACATGCGGCCAAAACACACTGTAGCACAGAACACTCCTTTTCTCCTTCGCTCAGGCTCAGGCAGCCACTGTAAATGTGTGTACGTCCTCAGGACTGGGCAAACATGGGGCACGGCCCCCTGCCTGTACCCCTAACACAACCCAGTCACTCAGCCAACGCAGGGAAGTAAGACCAGGAGCAGAAGGAAAAGGGGAGATGAAGGGAGGAGGACGATGCAGGGAGATCTCAGGGGTGCCACTTCGCAGAGACCCCAAACAGCAGTTGCCCCCCCCCAAGAGGGCGAGTACCACGCATGTGGGTCCAGGAGTCCCCTGTCATTAGCAAAGTTGCATTGGCCACAGTATGGGCCGTGTCAACCACATGATAGTTTCCACCCCTCCCCAAAGTACATTCTGAGGCAATCAACCCCTCCCCTCAAGGAGACATGGAACACTCCCAAAAAAAAAAAAAAAAAAAACCCCTCCCACATTCCTGGCCAGAGGCAAAAAACTGGCACCCACATCTGTCTGGATTACAGAGGCGGAGGAGATATTTCGGGAAACAGTAACACTCGTCACCCAGGCAAATGAGGAGCTGGGCTGAGGCGACCCGTCGTTCTCCACAGAGTCAGGCCTTGTGTACTTGTGAGCATCACTTAATATATTTCTCCAGTGTGCTACTGGCTGTAGGCGGCTGGAAACTCATTTCAAATTAACACTTCTTCAGTTTGCAGCTTAAAATCCTTCTAGATTGCATCTTCTAGCAGTACCAGTACATGGCACAACTACACAATCACCTGCTGCATTTTGAGTTTTCTGTATCATGGTTGGCCAAAATGAGTACATTATTGTCGAAAGAGGAGGCAACAAAAGCATAGCAAGAATATGCAATTCCATAACCTAGTATGATAGCAGTAACTTGGCATGTGCAGTGCGCACGCATTTGTGCACACATGCATATCTCTGTACATTCGTGTGCAGGCCTGGGTACACACAAATAGTAACAAACGCAGCAGGAACACAAAGCACTTACTTTCTCTGATGCTGTCAAACGTCCACTGGTCATTGATGAAGAACGGGTGCCGTTTGATGTCATCCACCCCCTTACGCCCCAGTCGCTGCTCCCTGCCCAGAGAGAGCCAAAGTTGATGAGGCACTGGTCCTGTCTGGCTCTGGGATCTGTTCCGTCAGTGGCTTACCCGTCACCCTCCCGTTGCCAGCAGCCACAGCCTAAAACCTAACGGCGAACCGACTCTGGACTGTAAAGCTCAACTGACCGCTTGGAGACCACAGCTGTCCGACAGGCCTGTGAACGCCTGCTGCAGGACACGCTCCCCAAATGAGCTAGAGAGGGAAGGGCAGTGAGCCGGAGGGCCACACAAGCTCGAGTGGAAACAGCCTGCGCTCCTCAGCCCTCCCTCACTCTCGCGCTCGCTCTCTCTCTCTCTCTCTCTCTCTCTCTCTCTCTCTCTCTCTCTCTCTCTTTGTGTCTTGGATTCTCTCTCGCACTCTGTCTTTTGCTCTCCCTCTCCCTCTCTCTAGCACTCTCTCTGTGTGTCTCTCTCACACACTCTCTCTCTCGCTGTCTCTCTCTTGCACTCTCTCTGTGTCTGTCTCGCACTTTCTCGTTCACGCTCACTCGCTCGCTCTCTCTCTCTCACACTCTCTCTCTCACCGTTTCTCTCTCTCATGCTCTGTCTCTTTCGCTCACACTCTCTCTCTCTCTCCCTCTCCCTCTCCCTTCCAGCCCCCGTGTGGTGGCTCTGAGGATGGAGAAGTAGTGTTGGCTGACACATGTTGGGGAGTTTCAGGCAGACCCACCTCAAGGAATGGGATGCCTAATGTACAGAACCAGCAGCAGGGTGGAACATTCAAGAGGCTTGTATAACAGCTCAGTGCGTTAGTGTCTGGGGGTAAACAGTGACTCAAGTTTACATGGTGACGCATGTAAGTGTACCTTAGAGTACAATGCGTGAGTGACACATTCCTTTCTTTCAGTAGGTTGACCCCATTTGTGAATGGGTGCTTTATAGAGTATCTTTCCCCCACCCAACCAAGCCTCTACCCAGTCCATTCCTAACCTCCTTCTTAGATGTCTGTCTTCCATCTGCAAAAGTCAGCAAGGATTGTTCACATACACAAACTGTCTTTGAACACCATGATGGACAGCGACAGCCCAATGACAAACACTGATCGATACACAGCAAGAAGCGCAAAACACGTGTTTACCTGTCAGACAGAAAGGCACATATGAGGCTTTTGGCCTCTTTAGATATTTCCACATCGTCTGGGAAAACGAGCGAATTTTTGTGATTCATAATTTTTCCATATGTTCCAACCAGAGACTCTGCATAAAAGGGAGTTTCACCTGGACAAGGTGACAGCAAACACAAAATAAGTCAGGGTGGTTATGAGATGGCAACATCATTTTTACAGCTCCCCAGGGCAGCAAACAGCAATAAGCAACTGCAGCAGAAGGCAATATCACGAACAAATAGCTGCAAAGAGGTTAATAACATACTTCCAGTATATTCTGTCGTTAACTAATTGATCTGAACAACGTTAAAGGATAGAGGAGGCAGTAGAATGAGGACATCACTCACCAACGAGCATCTCAAAGATGAAGACACCCACGGACCACCAGTCACACTCACGGCCGTAATAGCCGTCACTCTCCTGAGACATGAGTACCTCGGGGGAAATGTAGTCGGGCGTTCCCACAGCAGTGCCACAGCGCACCATACCTGTCTGTGAGACAAGAGTCAGGACACCTCTCAGCACACGTGTCAGGACGTGCGGCGAAAGCCAGCGAGAGAACACGGCTGCCGCTACTCAAAGCCAACGCTGCATACAGATCTGGTGAGTCGTTTACTCTCTCTGTTAAAATGCAATGAAGGTGCCGTAATGAGTCTGACCACAAGATGGAGCCCTCACACAGACCACCTGTGTCCTCAATGTCACAAGCCTGGTAGGGTTTCCAGGCTTTCATTCTGCTCAGGATTCCTTAAACTGCCTTCGCCACTGGTATAGCTACAAAAGTTACCGTAGCAACATTGCCACAGATCTCACATCGTCCATTTTCAGGCAGGTGCCGAAGTCGGCCAGCTTGAGGTGTCCGCTGCGGTCCAGCAGCATGTTGTCGGGCTTGACGTCACGGTGGATGAAGCCCATGGAGTGGATGGCGTCCAGAGCGAGCACCACTTCGGCCGTGTAGAAGCGGACCCAGTCCTCAGGAACGTCGTACGCACTGAGGAGGGTGACCAGGTCGCCTCCTGGCATGTACTCCATCACCATATATAAATACCGGTCGTCTTGGAAAGCACAGCACAGCTACAAACACAAATGCAATAACCTTCAGCTGGACAACCTCCACAGTGGATCAGAAACATTACGTGATACAGCCAGTTCTCCAGCAGCAGATTAATGATAGCGGTATAACGACTCCAGCCTATAGCAGTGGACAACAAAAGCTTTCCACAGAGGCCATAGAGCTTATCCAACTGATAATTGTACACTAAATGAGACTCAAATGTACACTACAGTGTAAAGCTGGACTGACTTTTTGTCGAGTCGGCGATGCTTTGGGAATGCTGGTGTTCTCCTGACCTGAACAACCCAGGGACTGTGGGAAAACGCCATGATGTCCCTCTCCTCCCAGAAGAAGGCGGAGTCTGAGCGCTTGATCATTTCAAACTTACTGAGACGCTTCATGGCGTAAACCTGGCGAGACACTTTGTGGCGTACCTGTGAGGAAAAGACACCCATTAGGGCTGGGGGACATACACACATACAGGGGGGAGGACACCTGACCTGTCAACAGGTAGACAAACAGATAAACAGACAAACAGAAGCAGATCTGTGACACCCATTAAACCGCAGATAAACACGAGTTTGCGTAAACACACAGAGAGGCAGGTAGGAGCACGCAGTCGATGCTCAGTAACTCTCCATGCAAACTACACTGAGGCCTGCACAGGCTTGTTCCACGCAGATGTCTCTGGTGGTGGAATCTCCTAATCACCAACGGTGTGATCACAGAAAACACTCACAAGTGTTTCCGTACCCACCCATTCACTCACGCACATACTCCGGCACTCACCAGCTGAACCTCGCCATAGGCTCCCCGACCGATGACCTTCACCCTCTCAAAGTCATCCAGCTTCATCTGCAGCTCCATTATGCGGCCCACCACCTTCTCATCTGAGGGATCGGGCCAAGGGGTCAAAGGTTGAGGGGGCAGCATAGTCAGACCAGCAAGCAGGAGAGGTGACAAATTTGAAAAAGTTTTTCAGGCAAGCATGAAAAACACAGCAGAGCCAGAGATGACAGACCAACCACTATGATATCAGAGGTATAAACCAAAGGCCTTTTTTTCTTCTTTTTTTTTTTTTTTTTTTTTTACAATCAGCTTGCAACTGAGCAGATATGCTTGATTACACCATCATAAGCATGATTATTACAGTTAATACAGAAATCACAAATATTTAACATGACTTTTGAAACATCATGCATTCGCTACACCTAGTCTTAAGTACCTGGTCTCTTTATGTCTTACCTTCGGTGCTTCTACCCAATTCTCAATTGTATAAAAACACCTTTCTAGATGTATGAGTGATGTTTCACATCTAGTAACAGTATCTGCTAACAGATTTATGATCAGACAATCTCTATATCTTGCCTATATATCTATTTCCAAGTCTAATTTTGCATCAAGTCACACTGTTTTCACAGGAAACGAAATGATCGTATGGAACATATGACAACATAAGCTATGCTTCATTTAGACTTAAATTTTATTTTTTTTTTTTTTATAAATCTGATGTCAAGGCCCACATATAGTTCATACCTTTAACGCCACAATGGCTCCTTGTTGATAACTTTAATTGTAGTTACATTAACATTTGTTAATGTCCATTAAAACAATGTAACGGCTTTTGTAACACGTTTTTGGGTAGAGCGGTGGTTAGACAGCAACATATTAGCGAATGTGGGGTTAGGAAACAAAATGTATAATGCTGAATTTTTTTCCCATGTGAGTTTGGACAGAATTCCATTGTGATTTGCTTTGGAAGGCTGAGGGAACTAGGGAGTGATCTTTACCTGGTAACAAAAAATACAGCAGATGCACTGACCAGCTGTACTCGCTTCTGCTGTTGAGATGCAAAATTTCTTGGGCTTGAGTTTCCAATGAGTGTGAACATGATATGAGCATAATGGTAAATGCTGGATCTGTGTGGCTAATATTTAAAGAATTGTTTTGTGTTAATTACTTTAAAAAGCTAGGGATATTTTAGTAAAATCTTATTTTTGTCCCATATGAGGATGGATACATTGTGTGAGATGCTTTAGAAGTGCCAGGGTTCTAGGGAGTGATCTATACTCACTTAGCTGTGTGAGATGCTTTAGAAGTGTCAGGGTTCTAGGGAGTGATCTATACTCACTTAGCTGTGTGAGATGCTTTAGACGTGTCAGGGTTCTAGGGTGTGATCTATACTCACTTAGCTGTGTGAGTAAGTAATGATTTTTATAGGCCAATGTGCTGATCTGTTATTGGGCTTAACTTTGCCGTAAATTATGATTTGAGCAAAATTTTAAAAAACTAAATGCTCTTCTGAGGGTTTCTGACAACCTTTGGGCAATATGTGTCATTGTTTTGTGATGTTAATTGATTTCCAATAATAAATGCATACATTTGCAAAAAACAATTTCTTGTCAGCTCTCATGTTGATAAGAATATCAACACTTGTAAAATGTCCCTGTATGGTAATTTTTTAACAGATAAAAAGCCTTCAATTTGCAATTAACCAAGGAATGTCATGTGATTAATCACGAATAAATATTTTAATCTATTGACAGCCCTAACATATTAAAAATGTTAAACATATTAAATATATATAATAAAAATCTGCTTTTATTGATAACGATGCCCACTGCTATGCTCCATAAATTAACGAGACATTTTTTCAGTGTTTTTTCAGCGACATTGGTAGAATTACGAAAAAAATATTCAGTTTCAATAGAGTCCAAAAAAGGTTTCAAATAATTTTTTGAGGGATACACCTTCAATTAGGAGGGTCACTTTAAACTCGATCCAAGTTACTAAGCAGAGGAAGAATCAGTGAATACAACTGAATGGAGACTTATCCATTGATAAACCAAAACGCTACAATAAGAAAATACTACAGTTTGAATAAACGTGTTAATGTCATGTCGCTACACAGTATTGTTACTACCATCTGCAGTTTCAAATGCAGCAGCTGTGTGCGGCAGTAAGACAAAATGAGGAGCCCCGCACTGCAGCTTTCCTTGCATGTCCATGTCCCCTCTGCACGGTTTACCCTGCTATTCCGCACTTCAGCGTTACAAGCGCGGAACTGTGAAAAGGGCCCATAGGCTTTGTGTAGAGTCTTTGGCTCAACTAAACATGCTACAGCCTGGCTGACAATGAGTCTGGGCTTTTAGTGAGGGGGGGGGCACACTGCTGTAAAGCAAAACGGATGGACTGGATTTATAACAAAACCAGAACAACATTGCAAAACGGAATGCACCACAACAATCAAAATTATCTTGTTTTTACAATCCTTGAACACCACAATAAAGTAGTTTAAAATAAAAGTTGATTAATCACAGAGTCCATTAACTGAGTGAATGACAGACGGATTTATGGGACATCCATAACCGGTTCAGCCACTGTAAAAAAAAAAAAAAAAATCCTATTCTATGAGGAAGTACTTACATCTGTTCAAAAAGGAATCTATGTTCTTGTTCTTTCGTAGGACAGGATAGTTCAAATCTAACACCAAGGCATTCATGGAATCCTGAAAGAGAAGAAAGGCTGGTTTCCACAAGCGTCTTCATGCGAGTCTGTCAACACATATGTAACGTGGTAAAGCAGGACGCATAAGTATGAAACAAGAACACAATCACTACATATGAAATGCATCACTGAGCAATGGCGCAGTTGCTGTTGATTACTTATTTGAATGCTGTTCTAAGTCAAAGCATGTGAGCTGATTTCTGTATTTCAGCCCTCCTGTAGGAGTAGCTGTCTTGAGAACAGGAGGTCTGGGGGGGTTCCCCCAAGTCTGATTTCAAAGCAACCCAAAAGACAGGGAAAACCTGCCTTATTTACACAACCATAGGCATGTGTTGCCAAAGGTCAACCAGAAGAAAAACACTGCAATATAAACACGTTTTGAAGTTCAGACCAGTTTTCAGGACTGAAGGTGATTAAGACCATTAGCTCAAAGGCAGCAGCTCATCGGTCACCATCTGTGACGTACATATAGACAGCAGATCATCCCAGTGCAGATCACAGGGCCGTTGGGATCCCCGGCTGACGGAACCCCTCTGTCATTCTGAACAGGCAGGCGTGTAAAAATAACCCAGCAGCTGCTCCTCCGTCAGTGATATTTTGCTGGAACATTCCAAAAACCCTGCGGGCACAAGCGAGCCCTCTTATCTTACAGGTCTGACCTCATGCTACGCTGTGAGGCGGACACACATTCCGTCTAGTTTATAGACATGCGTCTTGTCCTCCAAGCAAATACTTATCTTACAAAATCGAACTTCTTCCAAACTGCCCAAATAACATTCTTCCATGTATGTTCTAAACAAGCTCAGAAACGATCTGAAATTATACTAAAAATAGGACGTGTTTAGACATGAATAATAAAGTAAATTTCACTTGAGCTTGGCTACATGTGTGAGCGAATTTATGTACATTAGTCAGAGGGTCAATGAGGCCGTATGAGACTCTACATGTTTTTATATGTTTATCAGAGGTCAGTGTGGCTGTACGTGTATGAGCATACGTATGGTGTGTAGAACCAACAGATTAGGCTAGTGTGTGTGTGTATGTAAGAAGCAGAATGGGGGGGTAGCAGAGAGGGTGGCTGTCTGAAATGGAACAGAACATCACAGACCATCATCACCTCTCTTTGGCTTGCTGTGACAGATTTCTCTCTCTGCAAATACACTCTAAATACACTCTGACTCAGTCGTAAAACACAGACACAGCTGTCAAGTACAAATCACTGGCTTTACGTTTAATCAGCTCACATGCTTTGACTTAAACTCCTAGACATGAACACAGACAGCACAGTTATGATTCTACACCTAATGATCTTACTCATGCAAATGGAAAAAAAGGTTTTATTAGGAATCCCTTTAAAAAAATTATTTTAAATAGTTATGCCTTGCGTAACAACCGCACAATGTCCAACTGCATATATGTCTGAGGTCCCATGAAAAACATACATGTAAGTGACAGCACATCTTCCTGCAACATGTGGAGCTGATGTAAACAAAGACGTCATCTAATGTCCTGTTGGACAAAACATAACCTGGATGTTAAGCAACATGTCACTATATTACAAAGTTATTCTAAGAGTGACATCTGCCTTAAAATCCAACCAAACTGGAAAGTGGTGAGGGAGGGGGGAAAAAAAAGTACTACAAAAATGTTGCTGTGCAGGGAGAATTGGGGGAAAGGCCATTCAGCCAGTGTACTACATTTGCCTATTAACCCCCATCTGACAATCTACATGCCTGTCACTACCATTACTGTTGTTAACATCATCATTGTGGTGGTGGCAGTGAGAGAGCAGAGGGTATAAACTAGTGAGAAAGCGACCGGGGGGGGGGGGGCTCTGAAAGGGCACGACGACCAGAAAAATCTTACAAGTTACTCAGAATAATTTTTTTATGATTGCAATGTATTACGTTTACATTTTGACTAGGTCTTTATTTTTGTATATAGTTTTGTACAATTTGTTGTTATTGATATTTTGCAGTTTAATATTACTATGGTTATTTAATAACGAAGTGTGCAAAATATTATTGTAGTTCACATGTATATTTTCATAATATTTCAATATGGCAGGATTTTTTAATGGGAGAATAGATTTATTTTTATTAAATAATATTTTACTTTTCAAATTTTGAAAAAAAATTTGTGTTATTTTGTGTTTTTGATAAATAAAACTAAAATGTTTGGAAGCTTGTTTGGAGAGGTTTTTAGGATATTTGCAAAAGTAAAGGGACACCAATGGGGCCAAATGATCTAGCATTCAATTGTTTTGTGTTTTCAGTGCTAAATGACAGTGTAAGTCCAGCAGACATGTCAGAGTACAGGAAGACCTCATTCATAGGGTGGGTGTTGTTGCTCCATAAGATATGACACGTCATGGCATATTTGAGAATTTCTTTAAGCCCCTCTTTTTTTGCAGTTTAGTAGTTGTTTCAGTCAAAAAAAAAAAGTCACTAAACTTAATACGAACACATTTGGTCTAAAAACTCTGTCTGTGACCTGAAACAAAGAAATTGACAATAGAGGGTAGAGTCTACTTTCTCTAAATAATAAGGCCTTAAATTTGGTAAATCCTTTAGCTGAAATTGCTGAAAAATAAGAGTGATCTTTAATAGCTTAAAACATTTTTATGAAGGCTTGTTTTCCTGACACAAAAGAGGAAGTAAATGAAATAAAAAAGACCAGCATCTGTAATCAACCAAACAATGTTAAACACTGGTACTGGTATCAGCCCAAATTTCACAATTGGTGCATCCCTAAAACATAGTCTAGGTTTCAATGAGGTGCCCTGGTTTCCTCTGACAGTCCAAAGTCATGCAGTTCAGGTGAACTGACAATTAACTTTTTGTATTGTGCGAGTGCATGTGTGTGTGCACTTGAGCAAGTTCTGTATATCAGTTTAATGCTGAATTAAATTATAAATAACTGAGCTGGAGCAACACAACTTGGTTTAGCTGGCAATACATATGTGCAATTTTAATTTTAAACAGGGATAGCTTTAATTACACATAGGAAAGGTGTTCATGGATACTTCCAGTGCTGAACTTTCTACCACGACAGTCTGATGGGCTCCACCAGTCAAAGCCAGCTATTTCCTCAATGGTATGACAGAACGCTGCATAACCTCTCTGACACACCAAGACCAACTGCCAGGAATGAAGGACATGGCCCCGTAGCACCACCCCAGTCAACAGTAATAGAAATATTTTTAAGCATTACATCATAGGAAACTGTAAAAATGCATCTGTAACAATGACATCAAGGTATTTTATTTCAGGGGACAGGAAGGAAATTCTCAGAAAGGGCTAAGTGTCTCAGGCTCTATTAATAAGGTATTCGGAGGTGATCATTGCACGTAGAATTGCCCTAACTCTGTGGGCCGTTATGAACCTGCTAAAACAACATGATGTGGAAAACTTGCTGGAAGCAGAGAAGCCACATCTGTCCTCCCACTCAAACGATTCCACTCTAGTGATTCGTCCCCATCAACCACTTTCTCGGAAACATTTAATGAATTATCAAAAGCATTTTTCTTATCTACGAACAGGTTTAGAACTTATAACCACCTAAAATTTAAATTACTGCTGTACAACATGACAAAGACACCATTTCTAAATTCAAGATCAAGGTGAGGCATATGAAATGCAATCCTTAATTGTAATCACTTCAATCCTTCTGTTAACTCGTCAAGCATGACGTCCTGAGCAAGAAAGGTCGTTGCAGAATAACAGCATGCTCGTAAGCTGGCCCAGGTAAATCAGGTGATGAGTACAGTGATCCGTGACAATGACACTGCGATGCAAAATTCCTTACAGCAGGTGGAACTACAGAACACGTTTGTATTATGAACTGTTCCGGAGTCCTTCCTGAAACATTAAGACCAAACATTCCGCGCAAAACACTTCCGCCCAGTGTTAATATACTGCATGTTAGATGCCCGCGTTTACATTGTGTCCATGTTTAGTACGGAGTACATAACCCAGGTAAAAGAAATAATAATCAACTGCTGTTCGCTAAAATAGTATTGGAAAGACCGGTTCGTCACTGAACATTAAGCGATATGGTACAAAAACTGCACATTCTTCACTGCAAGAACGGTCAATGGGCGTTATCTTGAAAGATCACGGGTGTTCAGTATTATAATAAATAATTGTGCAGTCTTGCGTGTCGACAGTCTGACTGTTGTTATTATTATTATTATTATTATTATTTTCAATCGCATCACATACCAGTAAGCTTTCTAAATTCATGGCAGATTTCGGATTCTTCACCATGAGCTCCAGTTGTTTCAAGCGTGTTTCCATCGGTTTCTCCGCTCCAGGCGACATTTTCTTTATGTTTCTCTTTACTTCACACAGTATGACGGACCTGTTTATAAAGAAATCAACGCATAAACATCTCCAGGATTACAAGATCTGAAAGGTCGCGCTTCCCAGCTAAACTCCCCTGTAAAGTTGGACAGGGGTTCTTTGAAACACAAAGAGTGAACATCATAAACAGACGACACGCATAAAAGACTGCGAAAATCAGGCGCGTTTATGATCCACAAATACTAACCTGATATTTTTCCCACGATCGAATTACCTTTCAGTTTTCGCAACGGTCCCGACCTTCTTTTAATTGTACGTATTCCACAATTATATCAGAAAACACTACGGCTAAAACAAACAATCAACATCTCATAGGTGAGTTTTGTATATACAGTACTGCAAACTAGAACTTCGCCACGCTATTAAACAGAGACACTAATCCAAACACCTGAGATTAGTAGGATGTTTTGTTCTCGGAGCTCTTGACAAAATCAGCCTTTCACAGGTACTATAAATCTTGACCAAAGCGCGTTAAAGTACACATGTTGTGGAGAGACACTTCCCACCAGCGTCCCCCCACCCACAGCTCACAACTGAGATGAGAATTTCCTTTCTCTTTTATCTCATACGTCAACCTTTATCGTCAGGTTGCCTCGGCGTCCAGTGTTTGGGGAATACTGTGCATTTACAAGCATGCAAATTGGGATGACGACAACAACATAATAATAACAGCGATAAAGATACAGCACAATTGAAAAGATGGGAAACCGGTAGTAATCTGTTTAGAAAATACATGAAAGTGCTATAAAAGATTTGTTGAGTTTACTTTTCAATATGTAAGAGTTTAATTATTATTATTATTATTAAATATTATTGGCCTGTTATTAAATATTTGAGAAAGTGCGTAGGTAAATACGGAATTAGATCACTGCGTGTAATACTCAATAACAATGTTCTCCAATGGATATAGGTTAACTGTTTCTCTTTGTTTTTGTGGACTTTTGGTGATCGCCATCTAGTGGCTACAGATAATACTGAAATACGAATCGCTGTTGGTGTTTTATAAATATAGAATTACATTTCGTGCATTATACAGCATAGTTCATAAATGTAAGGGTGTTATATTTAACATTTACCACAAACGATGATTTTTAAAAATATGACCCTGCTGTCAAGCCGGGTGTCACTACAAAATTTGGGCCCCTGACAACCTCCTTTGTAGAGCCCCACCTCCCAACACCACCCCCAACAGTTATGTTACAAATAGTCTATTCTATAATTTTGTAAAACATTTGATTTTTACTAGTTACTTTACGTTTTAACGTGACAGGATTAATCCATGACGGGGTGGGGGTGGTAATATTTATACATCTAATTCATTCCCTGAAAAAAAACTTCATAAACTAAAAATTTGCAAATTTCCATTACTTTAAAAGGAAAGTAAGGTTTTGCTACTTGTAATTACCTAAAACACTATCACCAACAACTTTCAGCTGCTCCTTGGGGGAGCCTGGGGGAGGGTCACCACAGCAAATCAACCAGCATTCAGTTAACAATTTACACATTGACCTGACACAGTTCTGTACACCAGATGAACTTCTTGACACAACCCCCCCCCCTCTCCCTTAGGCTTGGGACTAGCACTGGATACACACCATTTTGTGCAGTCCCAACAACTGGACAGGAACCCTGACCCTCAGAGGCACAAAGCAACAGTTTTCTTAAAATGATTATTTATTTGCAAACATACTTTACATGTAGTTAAGTTCTGAGCAGAATATCTGTTGAAACAGTGAGTGTGTTGGGCTAGTCCCATGTGCCATGTATGATTTGTGTTAGGCTTCACCATGACTGGTCCAGTACTAAAGCAGTGGCTTCTCAGTCATCTTCTCCACCTCAACCCCATGGGGACATGGCCCTCTCCACGTTGGTGATCCTGAAGGTGCTCACCCTGCCACTTTCTGTTATCCCACAACGTCTATGTACACACCAATAGATGGATTTCTGCCTAATATTCAATTAAATTATTTTTTATATAGCTTCTCTCACAACAAGGTGCCTCAAAGCGCTTTAGAGAAGAAATTGCAGATATTACAGGAATAACAGCAAATGAATGATTGAAGTAAAAGGTAAGGACAAAGCCAGACAACAGCAGAAGAGAGGAACCAAAAACTCCATGGTATGGAGAAAAAAAAAAAACCTCTGGGGGCCCAAGGTTCAATTTCAATTCAATTCAATTCAATTTATTTTTATATAGCGCCTTTCGCAACAGCATGCCTCAAAGCGCTTTACAGAGA
>JABJVR010015504.1:21834-41911 GCA_025773905.1 Chitala chitala | reverse complement strand
TATTTTATACAGCTACAATTACCTAAAGATATAAATCTGGTTTAGTGTCTCTTTACAGACTGGCTTTGCATAAAAAGCCAAATTATATACTGCTTTTGCTGCTCCCAGTAAATGTCTGCTAACTCATTTATGTGTACATACATTTTTTAATGGTCTTTTTGTTTTAATGTATTTCCTTTGTTTAATTGCAAATATTCTGTCACCAACCTTGAATTGTTTTGGATTGTTAAGAATGCAAAATATTAAAAAAAAATTTTTTAACTGTCACCCGACTGTCTGTGATCGAAGACTAACTGATTTTCCCAGGACGCTGGGCGTGGGGGTGGTGGTGGGGCTGTCAGACATGTGACATATGAGTATAATAAACATTAGTAAGAATGTTTTTGAACATTTTGGAAATTATTTTAAATGTGATATGCAGTGGAATAAATGACATTTTTATGAAATAATACACTGCGCAGTTTACACACTCACTACTTCTTGCGGCCCGGTGCTTGTTAGCCCGTGGCCCAGAGCCGCTCCACAGATCAAGGTTTGGCTTGTCAGTGAACTGTGGGTGATAACTATGGATCATGATGCTGCAACACTTTATTTCCTACTGTAACAATTTCATTCAGCTCTTGTAACAAGCATCAGTTTAGTCAGTGCTACCTTTAATACTTCCAACTTGAAGGAAATAAATTCGCTCTCATCGCATTGATGTTTCAGGTATTCACAAATACTGTTTCACCAAATTTTCATGTCATGAGAATTTCCAACAGTTTATTTGCCACCATAGTAGTAGATACAATTTTTTTTTCCACATTATCTACCTCAAATGACAATTTTTTCTCCCAGCCAGAAAGCCATGGTATTATTTTTTTTTATTATATTTGTTTTGCTGGTCATCTGCCATCTCATATCCACTCACCGGCATGCCTACTCTTACTTTTAAAGAATAGCTCCTCACTTGTTGACCTATGCACTGCCATCATGCTACTGTGTGTTATGTGTTCCGTGGTTCACAGATATTTCCTGCTTTGAATGTGTGTGTGTGTGTGTGTGTGTGTGTGTGTTCGGTGCACACTTCCAAAGTCCAGTGAAAGATAAAAATAGCTATGAGTCTTTTGTGTTTACTTTTAGGTTATTTGTGTAACAGGCACCTTGTCGCTCATATACATGTGAACTAGAGCAGCGTAGTTCTGTGGCAGACATTGATAAACAGATTGGAGATGATCAGGAGGACCACACATAAAAAGCCTTAAGTATCTTTCATTTTACATAATGACAATTTGATTATTTTTGCCTTCTGTTAAAAAAGTAAAAACCTGAGTAAAAGTGAGCTTGTAAGAAAGCTGGAACGTCTCTGTGGTGATTGGTTACTGTCTTTGTGAATCGAAATGGTTCAACTATTACTTCCTTTGGGAGGTCATATTAAGTCTCCTTGTGTTAGTTTGCTGCCATATGCAAGTTGCAGAAGTTTAACTTTCATATTTTTTGGGTTTTCACATATGTTGTGGTTACCATATCTAGGTGTTTAACTGGTCAGCATTCAGCTAATTGGTTGTCTGAGATGATCATGTTAGCCAGGACTTTTGAGAGGACATTTCAGTGTAATGTGTGTTCTTGATTTTATCTTTTCACCAAGTGAAGTGGTGGAGCTCTCGCAGCCCAGTTTTATATTCTGACACCTGAAACCTCCAGGAAAAAATAAAACTATTAAAATAAAATAAGTCCCTGGCTCAGAAGGCTAATCCTCCCATCTGGTGTGCAACAACCTTGGTTCAAAACCTGCTGGTTAGGAACCTAAAAACATCATAGATATATGAGAATTTAAATAACAGGAGCAAAATATATGAAAAAATATGGTGTAATGTGCAGATACAAAAAAATATATAATAATAATAAATTAACAGAAAAATATTAAAATAGCCAGTTCATACAGTACAGGGAGAAGACTGTCATTTGCTTTTATCTGAATGGACACACAGGTGGTTTCTATAGCATACATAGCATACATGTCATTTTTATGTCAGGATTATCATATGTGAAAAATAAGAGTAATATTCAGCTTTGACTTCTGCCACTTGATGATTGTTTGTTTTTATGATAAAAAACATGCATTTTTAATCCAAATAAACCTTTTCAGTACTGGACTCAAAAATAACCGTGTTTCACAGTTCTGCTTGCTATAATAGTACTTGTTTTATAATGGACCTTTCAGTCAAGACTGTGATGCCAAGCAATTTTTCCAGCCTCTCTTCGCGGTCCGTAATCTCTTTATCAGGCAAGAACAATGGATGAATCAGGCAAGCTCTGCATCTCCAGGGGCGGAAACAATGAGCAAGACTACCTCGAAGGGAAGATATTTTAATAATGTCAAGTCACCGTTTTTAATTTGAATCCTAGAGACAGACAAGATAGAACTCTTGGAAAACTAAAACATGTCCAGCTGACAGAATAAGACTGTGACTTTTAGATAGAATTTTAATTCTGAGGATTTATGATTTTAATTGTGAGGACATGAATTAGAACAGTGCTAATAGTACACCCCCATGGCCATTTGGGTTACAAGAAATCGAGTTTAATTTCGTTCCTCTCGCTCAACGTTTGAAACGTTGCGCTCCGTGCAGGGATCTTTACTGCTGTGCAGTTTGCGCGTCACCCATTACGTCCTCCTCTCTGCAGCTGTGAGCTTTACTTGTGTATAGCGACGGTTCGCTCGTGTGTCACGCCGCTGTAAAGCGAATTGAGCACCTACATAAGTATGTGCAAAGCGCGTGTGTAAAGCGTAAAACAGTACATCTTAAAGTGTATTCGTGAAAGACACAGCGGCTAACAGAGATTTTCTATTAAAGGGTCGGTTATGTGAATGTTGTGGTATTTGTGAGTGGTATTTGTGAGTGCAGCTTACAGCATACGACGTGTAAAAACTTTGAAATGTCTTAACAAGAGCAGGTAAACTAGTTATATTACAGAGTAAATAACGAAGGAAAATTGCTTGATTTGTTCAGCAGTTTTGAATCTGTTCTGTACGTTTTCATGGTGTTTGGTGTTATTTTGGTATAAATGGATGCCAGTTTTGCGGCAATAGCATGCAATCGGTTTTTTTTATATTTCTGATTTACCTGACTGCACTAGTCCAGAAATTGCCCTTGCCAGTTATGGGCTTCCATACCATGTAACCTTCCCATGACCTTGTCTATGGCAAGTAGGTGGAAAATGAATAAAAAATATTACCCCTGTAATGTGAGGAAACACTGTATATAATGAAAAATATCCAGAAATAAACATTTACTGTAACATCTCCACAAAAGGCTTAATATTTACATATTGCCTTCTTGTACAAAGTGTGATTGTTATGACACTTTCCATTGCCTGGTGTTTTTTATTTATGTTCTTTTAAAGTAGGAGATAGTGTATTTTTAATTGGTATGACATGACGCATGGTATAACCTAATAAACAAAACACCACGTCTCAACCTTCTCCTCATAAATATTGTGGGTAGGAGCTTTAGGGGCCTTTTGTTTCTGGAATGCAACACAATTCTTGATGTTCCATATGTCCATTTAATGTTTAATTGTAATTTTGGATGCTTTGATATATGTTATAGTTTCTTTAATTTCTTTTACATGTGTTACAAGGAATAAATCCATATTTAATGAACCGATGAAGAATTTGAAAAAAATAGGACATGGCAGTAATGAGAGAGAAGGTTTTGATTTGCGGCTGGAGGGCATATGGCAACACCTTCCCGGTACTGACAGCACTCATTAACCTGACAGTCAGCTGCGTGCCCACAATGAGGTGCGATCATGGAGCGGATGCCGGCCTCCAGCTGATGAATGCACTCCATCAGGGGCTGGGAAAATTCCCAGAGGGGAAACAAACAAGTCATGTCAATCAGAACTGCTGTCTTTGTATCTGCCTCCTGAACAATCCATTCCCATTAGTATGGACATGTTTCCCCAGCAAACCTTTCTCTTTACTCATTATGGTTATGCATTAAGGACCAGCCACTCAAGGGCAGGCTGGACTGCAGCTGCCATGGAAACGCTTCCTGTATAAGAAGTCTGTGGAGATAATGTACAGCAGATACGCAAATGTTCCATTTGGTTCTTTTGAAAGGTCTTCATTCTGCTTCTAATGTAACTGTCTTTTGAAGTAAACCCAGCCTCCCATTTATATTATACAAAATGTTCATTTAATTATTTCAACCTTTTGGTAATACTTCGTTGTTATTCTTGAGATGTTGAAGTGTAACTCCATTTAGGCAGCTCAGTGCTCTGACCAGAAAGTGACCCATCTTGGTGGTTTGGCAGTAATTATTGGAAGTGCTCCTGTTTGTGATGAGGAATGGCCCCTGCACACTATGCTCCCTGACTTCCTTAGTGAGACTCCATTTGTCAGGAGGCATGTAACCAGCTGGACCCTTGCTAAAGGTCTGGAGGTAATGTGGTTTGTTAGATGTGAACATGGCAGATGTCTGAGCACTCTCCTCTGGAGCCCCCACTCCTTCTTCCCCTACTGGCTGGGCAGTTTGCCATTTACATTTTTCACGGCTAAATGAGCACAGGTTTTGTCGTGGGTTGGTGTCCTGTTAAGGACCTGTCCTGCCTTGTATTCTGTTTTTAGGATGTATTCCAGGTTCCCCCACAACCCTGGCCAGAAAAAAAAAGTAGCTGGAAATGGAATGAATGGACTAATGAATATATGTGTACATTTTACAGTAAGTATAATTCGTACACCATTAGACCTAAGATTTTACCAAGTGATCTATACAGAGAAAATGATCATGTTAGCATTCACTATGCATTTGTTATAATGAAAATTCTGTTTTGCTTAAAGAACAGTACAAGTGAACAGATAATTTACAAGTTACAGTAACCAAGCTTGACGTTTTTAATATCTATGTCAGATAAGTGGAAATTTTCAATGTATTTTACAGGTTAGCTATTATTACACATTGATTTTAGTACATGTTAATTTTAAGGATACAATTAAATAGTAGCTAAAAGGTACATAATTTGTGTTACAACAAAAATTGTTTCAGGTTTACTGACGTTTCACTAAATAAAAAAGTGCTGAAGTGTCATATTCTTATTCTCTGGGGCAACTTTTGGTTGTTTGGCTGCAGGCAGAGTCTGAACAGCACTGGAAGTCAAATAGGTCACTTATTGCAGAAAACAAGACAGAGACAGGAAGCTGGAGTGGGGGAGGGGTGTAGAGAGGTAAATAATGGGCAAGTGAGGGATGCAGGGCTCCAAGGTTGTGAAAAAGCCATTAAGATGTTGACCTGTTCAGTTTCAGTGACAATAACAGTGTAAGCCAGACTGGAGCAATTTCAGCCTGTGTAGGCTTTAGTCCTGTGGGTCTTAGAGTTGCAGTTTAATTAGTTAGCGATTTAGACCCAAACGCCAGGTGACATGACTGTTCTCCACATAATTCCATCTGTCACACCCCTGAGCACTGAGATTAACCCCCCCACACATTGTTGCCCCTGATGACACAAACTTCCAAATGAAATTACGTCCTCCTGTCTCTTCCAATATGTGTATTAGTCTCATTCTTTAACATCTGAGAAATAGTTTGTGAGTTCAGCACCGAAGGTAAGTACTTACGTCACATATTTAAAAGTAGCGTATTGTCAACCAACGAACTGAAACCACATGTCTGAAATGTTTGATCTCTTTTGTTTTAAGGTAATCTGTTAGTGTTCCTGTTTGGACCTTATTTATTTATTTTTTTAAATTAATTCCTTTTTAGTCCCACAATAGGGAAATTTGTTCTCTGTGTTTAACCCATCCCCTGGGGGGGCAGTGGGCAGTCATTATTCCGCGCCTGGGGATCTGTTGTGGGGTGTCTTGCTCAGGGACATGTCTGGTGACTGCCCCAAATGTTATCTTGATTCTCTGGCCATCACCGACCCAAAGTTTATTTTTAAGTGCGTGTAGCAGTCTCATATGAGTATGAATCTGTCTGCTGTTGAACCTCCTCTCTCCACCAGCTGTTACATCATGCACCTATTGTTAAACTAAATCCAGGGGAACCTATTTTGTTATTCACAGTAAAACCCTTAGATTTCCACAGATGTCTAGTAGAAAACTTCTGGCCCCTATGCTGACAAACCTATCTACTAAGGTGAGTTTACCTTTATTCAGCAAAAATAAAATGTTTGTACTTAAATATTTGCATCTGCTGTCAGGTATAATATTTCTGTATGTAGCTATGAAGGAAGTCCGGGGGGTGACAGTACAACAGTATGGTTTATAGGACATACTTAGCTGTGGTCAGAGAAACTGATTTTGTTCCTCGTAAATAAAACTAATTTGCACGTTTTCGTTGCTGGATACTTCAAAATGAGCGTGAAACAGTTTTGTTTTATCACAGTGTTCACTGTAATTATTTATACAGGGAATATGGTAATGAAACGCAAAGTCACATGAGAAGGTAACCGCATTTTTGAAAAGAAGAATTATTGGTTTAATAACAGATTTGCCAGCCTGTTCTACCATCCAGTGGCGAAATCTGGAAAGTGAAATGGCTGCAAAAAGAGCATTAATAAGATACGCTTATTGAAGTAATTCTGAGGGAGGACTTGCTGCTGTTTCTGTAGCAGGCTGGGAGTGGCAGGCGCAATTTCGCTGTGATGTGTTAATATTTCTTTTATCTAAACCTATGCTTCTCAGTATTTAGTTTTATTTATTTATTTATTCATTCATAATTTTTTAAACTTATTTTTTTCATGAGAGTTCCATTGTCTGAGAAGAAAATGAAGGGGCAGTAGGCCGCACCATGGCTGCCAGTGGTTTGCGAGCTGTGCAGTTAGGAATAGTGATGCAGACAGTAGTGCAGGTGTTAAATAACTGCAGAATCAACCTGTTTCAAAGGTAAACTGATGTAGAAAGATGTTTCCAAAAGGTGTGCTTCACAACATCGTCCCTGTGCCCGACACAAACTTTACTTTTTACTTACTGAGAACAAAACGCGAGCAAGAACTTGCGCGTTCCTTTTGCACTGGTAACGACAGCAAATGAACATCCGAGTCATATCTGTATGTCACTTTAGGCTTGCTGGAAAAAAAAAAAAAAAAAGGTCGTTTGCTGGCAAAATGGTGACAGCCAAATGAAAAGGAGAGACACACAGGAGAGACAGCGGTGCATCGCATTTTTCGTGCGTCACAGCCCAGTGTAATGGTGGTGTAATGAGAACAGCTGCAGACGGAATGACTTGTTCAGCACCGGCTCTGACTCAGAGCCCTGCTACTTGATATGCATTGGTGCCTGTCTGACCACCAGCTCAGGGTTTACTGTTATCAAGACCAGCGTTCAGCCACTAACACCGCTCGAAACGAAATAGGAAAACACAGTAGGTGACTGATAATGATGAAAGTGGGACATTGAAATTCAACTTCGTTTACATGTATCTTTGCACACTTCCTGTGTGTTCTGCGTACATCATGTATTTGTTTAAATATCTCAAACGTTTCTGACTGTTCTGAAATTTAAACTTTATAGCTGAAAAGTTTACACAATAAGGCATAATTTTCTCGTAAAGAACTAGCCTGCAGTTTACAATGCACAATTATAGCTGTCTGCTTGTAGATATATGAAAGCCTATGGACTGTGTATGACGTTTTGTCATTTAATTTTAGTTTCCGCTTTTATTTTTCTATTAAGACTTTACAGCCTACACTGTGTACCAAGATTAAACGTACCGAATAGATCAGCATTGTACTTAACTACTGTACTTACAATGGCCTTGTGTGTGTGTGTGTGTGTGTGTGTGTGTGTGTGTGTACAATGTATATATAAGATCTTATGTATATGTAAGCTCATACTGTATTAGTTTGTAATTAATATACAGATAATATGTATCTTGTACATTTATGTGAATTTTAATCTACCCATGGGCGGCAAAATAGTTTGTACATCTATCTATGTGTTTTATTATCTTTGATGTATTTTCTCCCAAAAGATAAGTTAATAATTTCATATTTTTGAAGATTTAATAAACTTTTATTTTACTGGATTGGGTTGCAGTGTTTACTTTCAATAGCTTAATTACAACTAAAGAATATGATAATAAAAAAAAATATATAGGTCTTTAGTACAAGCAAGAGATCAGTGCATACGTCACTATAGAGCAGTAGTTGAAATGTTATGACCGATGAACAATAAGTCGTGTTATTGTACTGGGTTTGTTGAATATTTTATAATACTTTATTATTTTCTAAATGAATGAAGTTACCAGGTAAATAAATAGATCTCCATGGAAACTAAAGCTTTCCAAAGTGCTCCACACCAACACAGTTCCATTTTAAAGAAAGCTTCACCACCTTCTTTGGCTGGCTGTAAATCCACAGAATCCAGAGAGCACTTTTTACTGACCTCAATTAACTTTAGGAGCTCTTTATGATAAAAAAAAAAAATGTATATTTAGTTTTAGATAGCTAGGCGCCACTCAGATGTGTCTTGTTTTCTCTTGGTTTTGGATTGTAATTGATGATGGAGGCTATGACTGTGTGTAATATCACTAAATTATGATTGCAGATCCATTTCCTTTTTCAAAGTCTGTTCCTTGTGACTGACCAAAATTTTATCGTCCACATCTGCACTTTAATCACCCATTCCAGCTTTTGCAGCTTTATAAAGTACTACATTCTTATTGTCCAGAGCTGTCATATGTATATGTATTCATTTCATGGAACTAATAAACAATTCTATGTTCATGTGTGCTTATTTCATTTAGCTTCAGTTCTAAATCCATTAAAGGGACTTGCTGCTTCCAGTGGGAAACCTCACTTAGATGTTCTATCCTTATAAATGACTACATTTTTTTCAAAGCACACTGAAACATTGTAATGGATCACGGGAGCAGGTGGGAGTTGAACCCATTTGCCGACGCATAAGATGAGAGATTATCCAGCTGAGCCAAAGATTCAAGTCACTGAAACATTATTAAATGCTAATTAAAATCACTTTCTTCTGAGAAAAAAAAAAATATATATTATTATTATTATTAGTTCACCAAAAAACGATCAACTTCAACTTGGTTAACAGCCTTCTGGTTCTCATCAGCCTGCATCACATGAAGTTATCATTGATTATTTTTGTGGAACTGCATGCCTCATTGTGGTTTACCCCTTACACACAAGGTGGTTAAGAATGCTTGTTTTTGTAATAATAGCCTGGTCAAGAGGTCTTATTGCAAGCAAGACAATAACATATATCAGCAAAAAATGGAAAGTTAAAGTCAAATATACATGAACAAGAAACAGTCGCAGGTGTTACAGGGTAAGGGGGTGCATATGAAGGTGCATAATTAAATGCACTTAATATCCTTTCTGCAAAGAGCACAAATGAGAGTTTTAGATCGCAAACAAACAGGGAGGAAATTATTTCTTTGCGTGCGCCTTCAATTCAGATTCATATAAACATTGGTGCAGGAATCTGAAAGGGGCTAGGCTCATTTCTTTCAATTTTTTCAAATGTTTATTGAATAAATTAAAAGAGCAAAAAAAATGAAGGGATGAGGTGAGCTCACTGCAATGATCTAGTTTCCTGTTATCAGCAGCACTTCATTTGCAAAATAGACGTGGCAATTTTACATCAGGCCTGCTGCTTATGAAAAGGCGAAAAGTAGAATTTTGTGTACTGAAGCTTGTGTTCAGATACCCAAATGACCTTTATTAAAGTTTCTTTCTTCTTAGAGAGAGAAAGTGCTTTTGGTGAGACAGGCCTGAAATGGCCTGAAATTCTGTAAATGCAAAAAGCGTGCACTTAGATTTTGTGAATCATTTTTAAGGCATAATCTGTGTTAGCCTCACTATAGGTTATAACCTATATAATTATTATATAAATAATTATTTAATCTGGCTTTGCACAATGGTTAATTTGTTTGTTAAATGTGTCAGCACTGTAATCATACACTGTATTATATTTTGTGTTCATATAGGTAGAAATTCATGCGTTCACTTGTTTAAGAGACGTTTTGCTCTTCTTACACACACTGGATCGTTTTTGCATGTCTACAGAAGCTGTTTATTACGGCTTTTTTCTGTGTACCACATGAAGTGGAAAATCAACCCCTGACAGAGTTGTCAGGGGGGATGTAGTGTGTGAGTGTGGCAGTAATTAAGGTTCTGCTATATGGGGGTTTTAAAGGCACTCAATACTACTGCTTTTGTTGCCAGAGCTTCTTCTCACAGTGATTGGAGAAATTTTGGACTGGATGTATAGGTTTATGTCCAGATTGTGTGGAATGTGCAGATGTATTTTGAGATACAGACTGAAACATGCACTGCTAATTATTGAGAAAATGTTATCTTAGTAATGAAGATGACGATTTTGTTAAAATACATTTTATACATTGTGACATTCATACATGTATTTCCTGTACATTACCTGTAACCTCAGGCTTGCTTCCAAGTGCCCATTTGTGACCTTTGTTCCTAATTAAGAGGCTGCATCAGGGGAAAGAATTCAGCGCTCAGGTCTGCAACATATTGTGTAATGGGCTCCATTTACAAAGTGCAATAATAGGAAGAGTGGATCCAGGCTGTTCTGAAAGACAGTGTCACACACCATTTTGAAACTACCAGAACCTTGCAGTACGTGTCCATTTATCAAGTCCTGTCTGAACACTCAGGAGCCACTTAGGAGCCTTGTTTAACTTGCTAACTTCCGTCCATTCTTGGTTCTCTGTTCTGCCTTGCACATTTGTAAGTAACCAAGTTATAAGCTCCTGTCCACTGCTACATTTTCTAAAGATTATACAAATTATATTTGTACCATCAGCTAATCACACTCAAAAATGGCACTTAAATATATTTTGCACTGAGGTCTTCATTTGTTAAATGTTGTTGGTGTTTTTCTGTGACAACCTTACTGTGCTTATAATCAAACTAAAATGCGACCGTGACAAGAAATGTACAGGAGTATTTAAAAAGCAGCTGGACTAATGTAATATTTAAGATTTTGCAACAAAACAGTAGTTACTTCTAAATTACCACTAATTTAATATGAACTACAACAAATAAATGACTTTGAATTTATGACTATATGAATATGACTGAAAACCTTAGTGGGCATAGAGATGGAAAATCATATTAATTGTATGTGTGCTCAATTGGTGCAAAAAATGTTTCAATGAAATATGGCACAATCTCAGTGCTATAAAAATAAAGCAAAGATTGAAGATTGTTATTTATGTTTACATTTGCATGCATTCACTTATCAGACAGCTTTGTCCAAAGCAACGTAGAAATTGATACGATTACACATGCATATTAAAAACAAGGTAAGACAAAGTAAGGAAAACAAAGTCCCAGTTGGAAAAAGTAAAATTAGCAATAACAGACTGGATAAATAAACAGCATTTAAACATTGGAAAAATAATAATCAATAAACTGAAACAATTCATTTGGAATGAAACTTTTGTCTTTACCACAAACATTTTGTAGACTTTAATATTTTAATGTAATGTTATAATATGGCTTCTGTCTGTTAAAAAGAGACAAAGTATCTGTGCTTGTGTTAGATCTTGATTTAAGACTTGGTGGTTTAACAAGACTTTACATTCTCTATGATGCTGCTCCAGTGTAGTCAGATACATTTAAATAGGACAAAAGAATGCATGTTCAAGTAATGACATGCAAATGAGCCTTATGAATTAAGTTTGTACAAGGAGTTCTTTTTAAGTAAATAATTGCTGATAAAATGATGCTTGCCACAGTGTGAGTTATTGTACAAGCAGGTAAAGGTAGACAGTGATTATTAATTGTTGTGATAGTTTCTGTTACTACACTTGCATATTGGCATCTTTGTTAAATATAAGGACATTAAAAACAAACGACACAATGTTTCTGTTCCTGATTGATGCTGTTTTTGTACTTTGATTGCTATTCGTTTTTTTTTTTCTTTCTATAATTAGAAGATCACGCCTGGCACAATTAACTGGAGTGAGGCATGGTTGTTATCACTCTGTTAGATCTTAGTGACTATAATTACTCTAAAATAGATGTGACTAGTGTTGTCAAGAGTATTTCATTAGTAGTTTTGTCACGGGAGTATTTAATGAATTTACAAAACAGACGTGTACTCTGAAAGGCCAAGGAAAGTCAACCTTCCCTAGAAGTTAAACTATCACAATATACATAGAAAAAATATATTTAAATATTTTCAACACACTCTGGGTAATATAAGAAATAATTTCAGCGTTATGTTTGTGGAAATACAATAACACATTGAAACTATGTCTTTCCTGAGTGTATATATATATATATATATATATATATATATATATATATATGTGTATATATACAGAGACAGAGACAAGAGATAGTGTAGCAGTAGCACATGCTTTGATGTTACATGGATACCACAAAGGAAGACAAAATGAAATTAATAAAAATAATACTAAAAAATCACAGTGTATAAAGCTGGAAGGTGACAACAGCCCAGTTTTTTATCAGGTGGTGTCGGTCCTTTAAACAAACCACACACAAAAAGTCAGAGGAGGCTTAATGTGTCAGGCTCAGTTAGCAAACACACTCTACAGGGCGGTTTGAGCTCGACAGCCAGCTGTCACAGTTTCATATTTTCAAATGACACCACTAATGTACAGAGAAAGCAGGTCATCTGTGCATATGTCAGAAATCCATAGGTTTGTGCAACGACATGACAAATACAATCTAATGTTTTATGTGAAAGCAACTGAACTGTCGGGGATCATTCTCACAGTGATTCACAATGATCCGATCCAGGGGTGCACAGAGACAACAATCAGATGTGCTACCCAGTCTCAATGTCTTCACCAGATTACGGTCCCTGCAAAGAATCGCTGTGTGGCATACAACAGGAAATAAAACTTGTCATCTACCACTCTGTATTAGAGGATTTTTAGATATAGTATATCAGCAGGGATTGGCAACCCATCACACTCAAAAATGTTCTGCCTTCTACAAATAGCAATGAACATTCTGGAAGTGAAGCAACATCCTCCCATAACAGATAATCTTTGAACATTCATTGATCAAACAGTCAGGAAAAATCTAATCAAATACTGTCCACATTCTTGGTCCCGAACCAATGTCTGCCCTCTGGCAAGTGGTGCACGGTTTGCAAACAGAAACCAAACATATGAAGGCGTTACCACTGAACCATTAATTTTTCCCTGTCAATTAAAACCATTGAGAAGATTCAAACCAAAAGGGCATTTTTAATGTATGTGAAATATACTATATTTCACATACTATATATACCTCTTATTTCACTTGCTGTCTTGAATTCGCTATTGAAGTATCATTTCAATCCAGATATGTAATAGCAATATTTGTTCACAGCAAGCATTGTGCCACAATGCTACATAGTTTTATTTTATACTTATCGGGAGACTGACAGGTTTTCTGGGCCATTAGGTCTTCCTGTTAGTTTGGTTTAACTATTTTGTATTTGAACTGTGTGTGTAAAATGTTAAAGCATTGTGTGTGTGTGTGTGTGTGTGTGTGTTTATATACATATATATATATAAATGCCTTAACATTTAGTTTATGCCAGATCACACAAACACTTAGGTTCTATAGAATAAGACCTGCATGAAAAGCATGGATGCCTCAGCAAAAATTGAACATGAATTTTGATAGGAAAAAAAAAACAAAAACAAAAAACAACACACCCTTTCTCCATTGGCTTTGATACTGTCAACTTTTTTTGCTTTACTTAAATACAATAAAATGTATTGCCATCCATCCATCCATCTTCCCAGACCACCCTCTCTCTAGGCACCTCCTCCATGGGTATACCCAGGCATTCCCAGGCTAGGTGAGAGATATAATCTTTCCATCTAATCCTTGGTCAGCCCCTGGGAGGGCCTCCCAAGGCAAACTTGTCCTGGGTCAGGGGCAAGACTAAGAGCGATTCATAAACCTTAAGGACCCAGTTACCTAACCTGGAATAGGGAAACCAGGGTCCTGCCCTGGAGTGCCTCCTCAGGCCTCAGGAGGAGCTTGTCAGCGAGCACCTGGTGTTCAGGACCTTACCTATGGGGCTTGACCGGATATACCCTGAACAAGCTACGTGGGACCATCCTCTGTGGGCTCACCCCTGCAAGAATAGTGAGTGTCTCATACATTGTGGATTGGACAGAAGGTGAAAGTGGAGGCCATGTCAGACCGATCCTTGCAGTGTGCAAATTACAGGTGTCTGACGACTATCAAATTTAAACCTCGGACTTGTACTTATATCTTCTCACCAGTCCAATTGGACTAGCATTTACAAGAACTAATTTTACTGATTAAATACATACGGAGTTTGTCAGTTGAAACGATGTGATACGGTGGCCGCGATTTTGTTTCCTCACGCTCCGTAGTTCGTCGGGCCTCAAGTTTTATATATTTTTAGTTTTATCACGTTAAATTTACTGTAATAAATGTTCCATATTTCTTAATCTTTTTTTAGCATTTTTCTTCTATAATCTGATCCTATAAGTCTCAGTCAGTCTAATGACAAAGATTTATGTTCAGAAATATTTGGGCAATTATACAATAAAAAAAAATAGAAACTGTATAAGAATGTATATAGAGCAATAAAGTAAGATTACCAAAATGATCCATTTATTGCTACAGAAGAGTATCTTTTTCCTGTCTACCAGTCTAATGGTTGCTACTTACATTGACTAGAAGAGGACATAGGAATTAAAGATCAATACTAATATCATTATTCATAAAAAGATATATATATATATATATATATATATATATATATATATAGACATGCAAATACACTCATGCACATAATTTGCATTTGCAAACACTGAAAAGTAATGAAGAAACAGCTATCATATTTGCAAGATGAATGAATGTGGTTTCTCCAAATTATGTTAATACGGTACACAATTTTTTCATTAATCTGAGCAGTGCTTAGAAGACCAGCATACTATAATCTGAAAAGCGCAGTTTAGTGCTTCCCTCCCAGTAAATGAGGCAATATCATGGCACTAACGCCCAATGCGCTTAATTAAATGATAAAAAACAGAGTGACACTAGAAAATATGGTAATGACGTTGTTCTGGTTAAACTGGTCATTATCCAGCCACAGGCCATCAGCTTTTTGATTTATTTGAGCTTCTGAAGTTTTGGGACCAGAGAAACTTTTAATATAACACACACACACACACACACACACACACAGACAAATACAGATCTGAGTAAAATCTTGACTACATGTTATATATTATGAAATAAGTATAACGTACAAGTATGTAAACAAAAGCAGAAATGTCTGATGTTGGTGTGAAGGACTACTGAAAATATGGTATATCTCAAAATTTCCACTTTTCACATTTTTACACAAACACAAAGCATTTCTTTGATTGATTTCAGTAGGACGTTACCCAATGGGTCTTTCCCACTGCCTTCCAGAGATGTACAACATTTGACAGTTGCTTTTTCTGTTTGACTCTTCTGTCCAGGTTCTCCTGTCCAACTTCTAAAACCTTGAGCTTTGGAGTTTGGACATTACTGATGTTGTCTTTGCTCACCAGACAGTTGTTGTAGAGTTTTGAGATGGGTTTTGGGAATGAAAGATTTCTTGACTGGCCATATTTAGTCTCATAGAGCTGTCCTGGTTGAGATTGACATTCGGTTTCTGTGTTTTTCAGCCAGGAAGTCTCATCCTCTTATTCTGCACTCAAATCAATGGATTTTTGCAGCCATTTTTCAAATTATTTCAGCTTGTCAAAATCTGTAAGTTACAGAGAACACCTGTGTTTTTATTAGCATTTACAGTTGAACCCTCGTATCCGTTGATCTGGTATCCACTGATTCACTTAGCCATGGTCAACAGCAGGGGAAATATAAAAAATAAAAATTTAATATAAAAATTACAAAAATATGCTGTCCACAACTTTTAAACAGCGCTCCAATCAACTGTGTACTCTACAAGCCATTGCAAACATGATGTAGAGGGCATGCTGAGTGACGTCATTATTGATTAATTGCATTTGTTTTGGTAACGACAGAAACCGAACTGCACAGGATGCTTGTGGGATACTGTAGCATGGAGCAGGAAATAATGTCAACAAACAAATTTTGTATTAACATTTAGCAAGTGCTTTTATCCAAAGCAACTTACAAATGACTAATAGTAAACGTGCATATTAAAATGAGGTTGACAGCATGATTCAGTTTAGCAAGATTACTAATAATAAAACAAGCAACAAGCAACAAGTAACTTAACTGAAAACAAGATGATCCAATACAGGGAACCATGACAATATATATTATTTTAGTAATGAAAACGTGATAATCTTGTATTTACAAGTAACTACAACCCAACAATGCGCATCTTCCAGTAAGTTGCTTTTTTCTGTTTCTAATTCCCAAACCGGACATTTCCTGTCGACTTTTTAGCTCTTTGTTGGTTCTTCAGCCTTGAGATTGACATTCCTGAAGACCAGTGGGCGTTCTCCAACTCAGAGTCAGTTCTGTGAATGTTCAAAGACATGCACAAACATAGAAACATAAAGCAAATGTTGATGAGGGATGTAACAAAGGGTTATTTTAAGGTGTGTGTTCTTATCTGCTGTTTCAGCCAACCGCGGTAGAGCTTGGACTGTAATACCCATGAAAAGGGGGCTCTCACAGTAACTGTGTTTGTATTTCAGAGGCAGTTTTGGAAATTTGTTTGAGTTGATGTTATTCTCAATCCCTGAGGTGACCTTTGACCAGTATGACCTTTGACCAGTCATCATGAACGCCAGCTTCCTCCAGAGTTTTAATGATTTTGGACAAAGAGTTTATATACACTTCTTTGTGTGGTTTGTCTTGTGTGCTTGAAAATGTATCTTTATTTCTGACAGTACTGAGAGTGCATGTTGTGTTTCTCACCTCATTTGTCATTTTCTGAATGTGTTTTTTTTTCTGTTTCCTACATCTAGGAGTACCAAAGAGGCCTGCGCTACCTGTATTTATAGTAATCGTGGACAATCATCTTTTCCCAATACTTGGAGATGAAAGGTTAATTAGGGAGCACGCATGTTAATTCAGAGAACATCTAACAAAGGTAGTTCTACAGCTCTTAACTGACTAAGGTTTCTATCTGAAATGATCTTGCTTCTGATGAATGCTTTATTGACATTTACAAGCTTTCTGTTTTTAATTAAAAAAAAATATTCAATTTTTGAATGCAGTTGATTGTATACTTGTATCAGTAAACATATTTCAGTGAAAGAGCAAGTTTTTATATACAACTTAAAAGCATTGATATTTCTGGTTTTAAACTGGAAAATTATAATAAATACAAATGAAGTCAACAATGGACATCATACATTTACATTTTAACTATTATAACACAAGTAAGGCAAGACGAATATGAGCCATATCAGGAATAGCAATCACAAATTGTACCTGTAATTGTTGCTATATTTGGATATCCATTTTTTATGCAGAAACTCAAGTAACTTCACACTTAATTATAGTGGTGTCTGTATCACTTTCAGTCAGATTTTCTTAATTAACAATCAGAATGACAACTAATTAAAATGCGTGCTTTATTTTGTAATGCAGAACAAAAGAAAAACAGAACACTTTGATGTATTACCAGTAATGGGTGAATACTTAAGTAAGTTTTAACAGAATTGTATGTGATTTATCTGTCTCATTAACATGATACTTAACTGCTATCCACCTGGAATCTTGTTTTCACCTGCTGTGGAATTGTAAGGCACTTACAAGTAGAACAATATTGTTGTACTTGGTGAACTAAGATGGAATGCTACAGTTTAGTGATTTGATTTAAAACAAAGAAAAAAACAAACAATGTGTTAGATGGGGACAGAGAAAAATGTTGTATATTCATTTAAAACATTGAATTGATTGACTCCATTGCAAAGGGTGGCTGAGCACCAGATCCTACTAATTTTCTTTACAGTTCATCTGTTCATTATAATAGATAGCATGATGGGTTATTTCCTGTGTACTTTCCAAAAGGTTTGAAGTGAATTTAATTGACTTTGTATTGTGGCTTCTTAACTTGCTTAACTTAACTGTGGTATTGCTGTTAAGTTTTCTATGACATTATTATTCACAAATAGACATACACTATATGCTAAGGGTGTGCTAAATGGCTATGCTGAAGTGAAAGTCTGACAAACGGGTCATGTAGTGATCAAAGTCCAGCGTTTTGCAAAAATATGCATTGTTGTTAGAGCCAGCGGTTAAATTATGAGAGAAAACTGCTGTCGTTCTGAAACACTACACAAGACAACACGAGTTATTCCTGCCTTCTTTAGCTTCATCAAAAGCACAATTCTCTGCTACAGCTTTTTAAATTTTGGGGATTTATTTTTATTTTAAATTTCCAGCACTCCACTTGTTTGCTTTCTCCAATATAGCACTATTTTTTTCCTTCCTTAAAATATGTGGAGACAGTTTGCTATTCCTACTCGTAAATGGAATCACTTTTGTGCATTGTGGACGTATTCACAGCAGAACCGTCTTAGCTGACTGACAGCACGTGCAATTATGGGTTCAAGGATGCTTGTCCGATGCATGGTTCAGTTGGGAGATTCTACTGGATAAAGCAAATAAGTGATTCAGTTTACTATCTTTTATTTATCTGTTCATTCTTATTTAGGTCATGTTGGTCCATCTGTCAAGATCAAAACATTTCTTTAGAACACTATACACCACTAGTTCCCAAACTTCAATATTCAATACACCATCTCAGGTTTACAGAAACTACTTACTGTCTGTATAGCCCCTTATGAAAAAACATCTTTTAAAGAACAGTAGTGTTATCTGTAATAATAATTTGCCAACAGTACACATAAACAAAAATAAAAATGTTCATATGATGGGTGGAGTGGCTTTTTAGAGGACAATATGTGCAGGTTTGCTGAAATGCTTGACAGAACGTCAGTACATTGATTTTAGTGCAGTGAGGACAGAAAATCCACTTTCACAGAGGTAAGTGCTCAAGAATGGTATCAGGGACTTCTCTGCCATGTTGGAGTGCTCTGGATATTCCACATGTACTCGCACACTTAGCCAAAGCCCAGCATCTGATTCCTATTACTTTTCTAAGTGTCCATTTGTGGCAATCTCTATTATGTTCTTGTGCGGTGTTAGCAGGGGAGCTGGAGCAGCATGCAGCTTATTGCACTGTTATTGCTGGGACACACGTGGCTGAACAGCCAGCTGTATGAGGTCCTATTGCGTCTTTGTGGACAGGGTGTTGCTGGTAGGCAGCAGTTTGTACAAGGATGCACAGCCCTACATAGTGTTTCTAAAGCATTCATCAGGACTAAATGTCAAGGTTTTTTATGAGTGTGTGGATTTTATCATGCATGTTTAGTAGTTAGGTGGCACAGTAGCGTGGTGGTTAGCACCTCGTGCCTCCAGACCTGGGGTTCGATTCCCGCCATGTGTCTGTGTGTGTGGAGTTTACATGTTCTCCTTGTGCTTGGTGGGTTTTATCCAGGTTTTCCAAAGTCATGCAAGTTAAGTTGATTGGTGTTTCCAAATTGCCTGGTGTGTGTGTGTGTGTGCCCTGTGGTGGGTTGGTGCCCTGCCCTGCACCCTGTGTTCCCTGGAATGGCTTGCTGCAACCCTGTATTGGACAAGCGGTATAACGGATGGATGGATGGTTAGTAGTTTAATATGATAGCCAATAAACTCATGGAAGCATTTAGCAAGCAGGAATGAGTGATCAATAATACTAATTTCATTTTATCTTTCATCTCAAACTATGACTCAACATTTATCATTATGGAAGCCTGCATGTTTCGGTGTGAAGTAACAAATGCATTTCATTGCACAAAGCTGAAACTATTTGCAAACTGAGGTGATGCTTCTTTGATGGCTTTTGCAAATGTGTGGTTGATGGTGTTAATGCCAGCATCTCAAACCAAGCCCTGAAATGAACTACCGAGAGGACACCTCATTGGGGGGATTTAGCCTTAACTACCGAGAGGACACCTGATTGGGGGGATTTAGCCTGAACTACCGAGAGGACACCTGATTGGGGGGATTTAGCCTTAACTACCGAGAGGACACCTCATTGGGGGGATTTAGCCTTAACTACCGAGAGGACACCT